>JBAMBJ010001700.1:0-107637 GCA_037043495.1 Drosophila recens
CATCTCATTTTCAATCTATCTCCCACTTGAAAATTATTTTCATAAATTTCCATTTATTTTTTTAATACAAACAATTTAGACTCGTGTCCTGTTTACATATGGAAGCAATATGTATGTATATCTACAAAAGCAATTGAAGTTTCCAGATACTCCAACAAATTTATTCTCTTATTGTTTCCCACTCCAAAAATAAATATTTTTCCAACTAGCTGCAAACTGATATAGATGCAATTTTAGAAGAAATTTGTACGGGAATCAAAAAAGCATTTGATTGAAATTGACTTTCAATGTGCTTAAATTGTGTGAATGGCCACATTATTTGTTCATCATTTATGTATTATGAATATTTGTAAATTTTACGTCATTTGTGGCTTATGCATTGTTAACTTTCATGGAATTTCAAATTAAATTTAAAAATTTGTAAATAAATTGTGGGAATATATTTAATAACTAAATACTTTTAGAACATTTTAGAAATATGTTTGTATTGTATGTTTTTTCGTAATTCTTTACTATCGCAAGAATATAATATGATAAAATGTTTGTATCACGTATTACCAAAATTTTTGTTCTTGTAGCAAAAACTTTAATGAAATTTTGAGACAAAATCATAGCTGTCATTTCTTTTACTGTCACAGCTGTTAATATTTGTTTAAAATTTCAAAACAATTTTGCTGCAAAATGCTTAATGAAATGGAAAGTAACATAGCAAATAATAGATGAAAAGTTGTTATAATAAATAATTAAGCTCATGCAAATGTAAGCGCATTTGATATTTAATATTTGATTGTTTAAAGCCCTTTTTCAGCCCTTTTCCTTAAAAATAGGCAGTGTCTTAATCTCATTTTTTTCATGCAAAATAATTTGATAAGAATATAGTGGTTTCTTTATTTATTCTGTCTAGCGCAATATTTTGATGATGAATTTTCATTCTTCACAATCATAAATTTGGACATCGTGATTATACATCACTGCCTTTCAGCAGAACAGTCATACAAATTTCGATTTGTCTTTTACATCTAAAAGCACACATTTTTGAACGCTTTTTTGACCAGGAGACGTTTAACTTACATAAATCCTATTGCCCTTGATTGGAACTTCAAAATCCGCTTAAGTGCGGCTTATAAAAGTTGCTAAGATACTTGTGTCATAATTAAACGCACTTGCACTCGTAACACTTCATCTGGCTGGGCGCCAGAGCAAAGTGTTCAGTGTTGAGTGTTGAGTGTTCAGAGTTCAGTGTTCAATCAATTAATCATTAAGAAGCCCATTAAAAAGAGCTCATTAAATTATCAAAGCACTTACCCTTTGAAGGTATCTCGGCCAGAGTGGGCGATGCAGTCATCATTAGCAGCACAACGGATATGGCGTTGATAATGAGAGCGACGGCAGCTAAACGCCCATTGGCATGGGGCCGTGGGCGTGGTCGTTGTCCTGGTCGTGGTCGCATGTTCGGAGCCAAGTTTCGATAAATCTCTGCAATGGGCAATGGACAAAATTTGTACACGAAAATGCGAAAGGGACTCTCCGAGAGGCACACACAAAATATATGCGAGTGGTGCAGAGTGGTTCGGTGGTTGATGGGTGGATTACGAGTAGGTGTCGTTACTCCGGGCTCTTGCACAGGCACAGGCACGGGCAGCAAACGTTTTCACCTTTAATCACTTAAATGGCGCGTAATCAACAGCAACAACATCAGCAACAGCAACAACAACGAGAGCAACAACAGCAACGAGAGCATTGCAATCAACACCAAACGCCGCCGACAGCATTGAAATTGAGCGTCATGATGGCAAGGATGATGACGTGCGGGTTTGCCAGCACTTAACGGCGAACTGGAGGCGGCAATGGCGACGTCAATGGCGGCCCAGCCCGGATCCGGATACGGATGCGTAGCGTTTTCAAGCTAAAGTCGAAATACAGTGTTGTTGTTATTGTTGCTGTTGTTGTTGCTCTTACTTTTGCTTGTTGCTACATAGTTTGGTTTTAGCTTTTTGACTCTGCCAACGTTTGTTTGTTTGTTTGTTACTTGTGTGTGTCTAGGAGGAGGTTGGTTTGTTAGATTGTATTCGAGTTAGCCAAGAACATTTTGAGGCGTTGTTTTGACGCGTTTCTGCCTGCCTTTGTTGCTCTTCCTCAGCCGTCTAGATTAAGTTGAGACAATTAAATGGAATATACTTAGACAGCCTTTAGACAGTAATTTGATTTTGTGCCTTGATTTCATTGCGACGACCAACTTTCGGCAAACGATTTAAAGTTTACTGAATTATGACAGGGTTTATTGACAAAGCTGTCGACTTTGGTGGATGAGTTTTTATTTGTCCCAGAAGGCGGTACATTAAAGCAACTGTAGGACGTGAATTCGGTCTTCAATTTAACTGAATTGTATACTTTAACTGCTCAAAATAAAAATGCTACAAAATAATAATAATAGTAAAATTAAACCATACCTGTTAAATTTCGATTCGAATTACTAATCAATTAGATTATTTTTGGAAATAATCTTAGTGATTATATAATTCACTGTTGAATAATTTGTGATTATATAATGATTACAATTACAAAAAAATCAATTTAAAATAATTTGATTTTTACTATATAGATAAATAATCAGAAATATTCCAAAATAATCAGAAATAATCAGAAAAAATAAAAAATATTTCGAAATGCTCAAAAAGATTATTTGTGATTATTTTTAATTTTTTTGATTATTTTTGAATAATTGCAATAGTTTTAGATTATTTTTGATTTTTTGTAATCGTTATCATTAAAGAATTGGGCAAAACCGAAAATAATCGTAATTTAATCATTAGTTCGATTTTTAAACAAAAATAATCTAATTACTAATGATTATGATTACTATTCATTATTTGATAGGTATGAATTAAACTTATAATATTAATTATAATAAAAATTTGTAACAATGTTAAATATAATATTTTGGCAAATCCTCAGAATATCTTGAAAAATTATTTTGCAATATTCAAATATATTTTTATTGTACAACCGTTCCTATGAAATTGTTTATCCCGCAACCCCGAACGCAGAATCAGAGCTTAAGAGAAAAAAAAAGATTACAAAGACTTCAAGCTATTCTAATATCGCACAAATATTTCTGATTTCGAATACATATCATAATAAAATAAGTCATATTTAAATAATAATTATAATTTTATTATTTACAACATTTTAATTTTTTTTATTTAAAAATGTAGTTGATTAAAAGTTAAGGAATGTTTTAATAATGAAATTAATGCTCATGCATTAAATGAACCTAGGTTTGAAATGAAATCTTAAGTTCTGGGGTAGATAAACCAGTTTCAAATTATGTCTGATTACTGCTCAATGGTTCGAGCGAACCCTTACCAATATTTTGGTGGTTTGCAACCTTGATTAAAATATATTTTTATTGTACAATAATTTAGTCAAGAATACATTAAAAATTTTCTAGTTGAGGTGATATAATTCAAAGTATTTTTCAAATATTTTTATTTTCAGCTCAACAGTTTTAATATGGTTTATCCAGATATTTAGAAAACATTTCACATTTCAAATAAGGACAACAAATAAGAAAATAAATAAATTTTCGAGAAACTAAAAATTTTTCTTAAGCAAGCTTCAAAATCAGAATACTTGTTTAAATTCATGTTTCCATGCATTATGATTGTCACTCAGAAAAAATGTTTGTGATTTTAGCTTAGAAGGCAGAAAATCTGCAGAGTTGCTGGCGGCTCAATTTCGTTTCCCTGCAATTTGCGATGTCGAGCTGTCGACGCTGTGTGTTTGCGAGCAAATCAAGTTTGACAAATGAAATGATTACACAAAGTAAACACAAACCACCTGTCAGAGAGAGGAGCTGCAGCCTGCACAAAACAACTTGCCCAAAAGCCAAACAAAGACCTAAGCGAAAATGCAGTGGAATAGAGGGAAGTGGAAGCGTGGAATGGGATGGGAGTGGGCTAACGGATTGGGGGATTGGGGTAAAAGGAAAGTCAGCTAAAAACATGACAACATTTTACAAGCGGAAAGCCAAGGGAATATTATAAGCAACAACAACGACAGTTGCCGAAAGCAGAATGCCAAAACCGAAACGAACCAAGCCAAACCAAACCGCACCACATCGCACCGCACCGCTCCGCACCGCACCTCCCCGAAAATGCATGCCTGCAAAATGGCAATGGCAACACTTCCGCTTCCGGCGCTGCAGGCGTCATCGCACAGTTGGCAAAACGTTGAGCAAACTCAAAGGCAGCGCCGACAGCCGAACCAGAAACATAACAAAGCTTGTTAGTGTTCGTCCCCATAGTGCTGACAACAACAACAACGAGAACAACAACAACTACAAGAATGCGAAACAATTTTTGAAATTCCATGTGCCACTTTGACAGACTAACAAATACCTTACAAATATTAAGCTAAAAAGTGTTGAAAGCATGCACAAAGAAACAAGAAATGCATTACATTTATAGAATATTAAGACACCTTCATAAACATATCGGTTTTAAAAAATATGTATAAATAATTAGAGTAGAAACACATCTGGTTCAAATTAAAATTTCATTTTTTCATAAATATAGATCGTGAAGAAAAAAAATAGTACATTTCGATAAGTGTTTTTGTAGACTTAACTAAACTTTTCGTAAAGTAAATTAAATCCATTAGGAATAAATAAGTAGTCAAAATATTTTTTAACGAAATTTAGACTATTTGCAATCCCACATTTAAAAATTCTCAAATGCATCTCACAATTAAAAAGTAAAGTATAGATATAATTTTTGAAGGATGTGGCATTAACTAATCTGAAGAAAAATGGATCTGCACAATCCTTTGTTGGCATTGCAAGGGTATAAAAACAAAAGCCTCTGGGCAGGGGACCAGACATGAAAAATGGCGACAAAACGAACAAAAATTTTAAACGCTTTTAATATTAAAGCGCTGGGATAGAGAGACACAAAGGGGCAGAGGCAGAGACTCAGCTCAATGTTGCCACCGGAGGTGGCACCGCCAACAAAATGCAACACGGCAGAAACTATAAAAGCAACAACAACAAGCTGAGCAACAACAAACGATAGGCATGCGGTGCATGCAAAAAGCCGCGACTGTCTGAAAATACAACGACAAAAAGTGTAGGGAAAATGGAAGGAAAAAAGTAAGAAAATCCAGAATAGGTCCAGGCAGCTAGCTAGCTCTATGCCTCAGGACCAGGGCCTGTTCTGGTGCTGGCTACATTCTTCTGCTGCCAGGGCTGGGATTCGCTGGTAGATTCCATGGCCCGTTGGCTTCTGGCCCTCTTCGTGACGAAAATGTTTCGCTTAACTGGATTTTCAAATATTTATTGCAACAAATTATTTTGCTGGTTACATGTCTCCTTTCCACCTAGACCCTCCCCAACCCTCTGTTTATGCCTTGCCATTGTTTT
The DNA here is from genome assembly GCA_037043495.1 of Drosophila recens. Taxonomy (NCBI): domain Eukaryota; kingdom Metazoa; phylum Arthropoda; class Insecta; order Diptera; family Drosophilidae; genus Drosophila; species Drosophila recens. Next base: position 5,420 of record JBAMBJ010001700.1, read on the forward strand.
GAGTGGTTTTTATGGCCATTTAGTTTGCTTTATTGCAGCACCAGGATTTGCAGTTGAGTTACGATTCTGTGACTATTTGCAACAATTTTCAACAAATTAGTATATTGCAAAAAATGGACAATTCATTAGGTGGGAATACATATAATATGAAGCTGATAAATGGTGCAATACGAAACATATTCTTTTTAAAGTATTATCAATTAAAATGTACAATAATGTACTCGTACTGCACTTTTTAATAAATAATAATAATAATAAATTTACAATAAAATAAAAGAATTACAATAAATTAAAAAAATAACTTTATATACAGAAATAAAATAAATATTAAATTTTTAATAAATCTGATTTCAAGAGTCATTTTTGTATATTTTTATAAAAAACTAAATAATAATTTCTATATCAATTTCAATATCAATATCAATTTTTATAAAAGTCGTTTTTCTTTTGTTTATTTGCTTCATTTCATTTTGATATTGATTATATTTAGATTACAAGATTGCATCTCGTCTCTTCCCTAATACTTCCTTATCAGTCTCGCATATCAATTCTCTCTCCTCCACTCCACAAGTCAAAGTTTCACGTAAACAAACAAACAAACGTGGATGTCGGTAAATGTTAAAGTATTTGCAGTAGACAGAAACAGAAACAGAAAATGAAACAATTTCTAATTACATCAAATTAAGCACACACACGCTGCAAGTTGTGAAGTTGAGTAACGGGCTCCGGTTGCAAACACGACAAATGCACGGGCCAAACTTGCACTTGATGCGTTCAAAACTTTTGCGAGGGCTGCCAGAAGCTGACAATTGATGGCAACACTGACAACAACGACAACAACGACAACGACAACGGGGACGAGAACTGCGACAACAAAGCGACGAACAACATTTCGTGTCAAATCGTTTGATAACGTTGCTTAACGTAAGCGTAAAGACGTAAACAATTCGCGTAAGCTCGCTAAAAACCCGCGTTACATTTACACAGCAATATTTTGGTTGAACTTCGAGCACAAAGAACGCATAACCGTCCGCACAGAAGGAAAACCGATGCACGACTGAACGTGAATGGCGTTGACTCGATTGGTGGAATTGCGGAGGTCTCACAACAAACGAGCCCTGCGCTTCGTTTCTCTTCGTGTCGGGTTCGTGTCGCCGTCGGCTTTTCGAACTTCGAAACAGCGACGATAAGAGAACCATTCGTATCGAAACAAAGAGCTGCACTGGAAGGATTCGCAGCATTCCTTGCCAGTGAGAGAGTGAGAGGCGAAGAGGAGAGTTAACCCGCGAGACTGTTAAGCATTTGACTCAGTTGCTTAGTGCTTTGATAGGCGCGCAGTTGATTGGTTACCTTAGTTTAGTTATCGATGCGGCGAATGCTTCGCATAACCATTAACTAAACTTATGGCGAATGTAAAGCAGATCCAACTGTAACATTCAATAATAAAACTCTGACTGTAAATTTAAATCCATCCTAATTTAAAAAGAAACTACCAAGCTAAGACTGAAGAAAATGCTACAGGAAATAATAATTCATTAATGACTAGAAAATACCCTGTGTCTAACCATACGATATCCTGAATCGTGCTCAAACTGTGAACGCTAGATGGCGCCAGTTTCTCTCTATGGCAAATATTTTAGTTTCTTGAATAATTACCTTCTTTATTATGAAACTTGACGAAATATTCCTGCTATATAGAGACATTTTTCAAATGAACGAAAATGTGCTCAAAACCGCAAATTTTTAGTCCCCATTTAAAGATTTATCTACTTCATTTGCACATGCATACATTGCCTTTAAATTTTACATGATACCTAAATAAATAATTAACTCTTTAATCAAAGGCTAAATTCAAATAATATAAATGACAATTATTTATTATTTTTTTTATTACAAAAAATATTATTTAATGAAAAAAAGAAATATCTAGTTCAATCTTTCCAGAATTCTTTGTATGGTCGACTTACAATAAGTAGAATTTCCTTAAGATACAATTCGGGGTTAATAATCAACTCTTCTATTTACATAGATACTAATTAGCCAGCTTGAATGTTAACAAACTATGCACAACTCGTTTTGATGTAGTCAAATTAGCAAGCGGATTTAAAATACATAGCTACATAAATTGGCTTATCTGCCAAGCACACAGAAATTGTTGTGTGGCAGGCGACTGTGGCAACAACAACTGCCGACAAGCTACTGGCTAAAGTGGCAACCACAATAAAATTATTCCACATACGCAGCGTGGGCTGTCGTCATTTAGATAAACATTGCTCGGCAACTTGAATCCTGAAGCTACTCTCACAATGAAAACTATTACACTATATCAGCAAAATAAAACTGTGGAAAGGCCTTTGTTTCAAGTCAAATCCATGAAAAATATTTAAGCAACGACTGTTGCGAAAGCTTGACCAACATTTTATCAGAGAAAAGCGGCAACAGTTTTCCTCGGCCAGGCATCATTTTTCAACAGAGCCAAAAATAGAACCGAAAAACTAAAAAGGAAAAAGGGACCAACAACAGGACAACGGGGCAACGTTGATGACGACAATGATGGTGGCAACCAACAACGTTGACAAACGGCAACGTCACAATTTGGGGTGTCGAGGTCAACCGGAAAACTGACCCTCGCCCGACTGCCCTAAACCTCCCTCCCTCCCTGGATAATATTTTGAGGCACTGTTTAGCTACTTGTCGAATCCATTTCAAAGCGCATTAAAACGTATTTAGAGGCTTAGGCTTAAAGTCTGCTCATTTAGAAACTGTCCATAAAATACAATTGTTCCATTTTTTAAACTCATAAATTTATATACGAACACAATATTTATAATGGTAAATACATGAAATCTAAAAGTTTAGTAATAAGGAATTTTAATTATAAATAATGCAAAAACTATAAAAGCAAACTTTGCCTTGAAGATTTTTCATTCAAAAAAATTATAATTAATACATAACTGAGAAGCATGAATAGCCAGAGAAATCCTAATCGATTGCGTTAAAAACTTCTATTTTATATTACAGAATTGTTAAAAATACAGAATTATGAAAAATTAAATTAAAAATGCCAAAAGACCATTTATTATATTATATTATAAGAATAATACAAAAATTTAATTCATATTCTATAACAAATAATGTCAAAAGTAAACATTTATGATTGGAATTTAAATGTCTGTAATTAAAAGTAAGATTGAAGACTAACCTCGAGATTTTCATTAATAAGGTATTATTGTGCCTGATATTGAAATATATTTTTTTTATAAATTGTAAATAAAAAATAGACATACTTAAATCATATCCACATAAAAAATGGCGACTTCCAGATTTATATATATTTTATTTAAAACATTTTCTTTTTAATGATTATTTGCTTTCGATAATTTGTTTAACGCATTTTTATTGCCCTTTCTTTTGACTCGAACTTTAAGTCAAAGAACTCAAAGAACTTTCCTAAATCCTGTTGTTGTTGGACAAATCTCAAGTTACACAACGGAAAAAAACGAAGCTCGGCAAAGCTTTGTATTGCGACATAGAACCATTCGTTTTTGGCAGCAATATAACCCCTACAGCTACCCGTACCCACACCCCTACCCCATTTTGACCCTCATCCCCTAAAAAACACCCTCTGGTAGGGCATTTAGCTGTATTTGAACGGTGTCGCTGCTGCTGATGTCGTGCAAGAAACGACACCCAAAAGTGCGGGCATTAAATGAAAGTTGCACTTGCTTTTCCATTTCCTTTTTCGCACAGCATTTTCTTTTTTCCTCCAATTGGCGTAAATTGCAAGGGCATAAAAAAGCGATAAGTAGGGGAGGAGAAGCAAGTGGAGATGGAGCTGGTAATGCAATCCTTTCTTTCGCAATTGTTGCTGCCTTCGCCTTCGACAAAACAGCACCCAAGTGGCAAGTGTCAATTGATTTCCAGGGATGTGGCACTGGCCGTGACACACCCTGTATGTGTGTGTGCTTGTGTGTGTGTGTGTGCATTTGCTTAAAGCGCATTAGCAGGAACAACAACAGAAAATAAAGCCAGAGAGAGCGCTGATTGCATTAAAAGCGCAAATAGCTGCTAAAATTCAAAAGCTCGACAAATATGCAAGGGAATCCCAAAAAATAAAAGGCTAGAGTCTTAGCCAAGCAGCTTACCAAATTGTGAGACAGACACAAAAGCAAAATGCACTCATTTATATGGCTCAAAACAGTTGAGCAGCTATCACAGCTCTAAAGTCCGTTAAGGTACTTAGCCAGGCTACAGTTGACCATGTCTCTGCCCCATTCCCGTCTCTTTGCCCCACACAAGAGCCGTCTACAGTCTAGACCCAATATTTTTTGTCAATTTTTGTCAGGGCTGTTGTAACATTTGCCTTTTGTTGTGCCTTCTGGCTGGCTTCAAAGGCACACAAACTGATTTGGACTGCAGTCAAAGTCAAATTACAAGTATTAGCAAAGGACTGTCCAAATGCCTCTTAAAGCCGCATTTTAATGGGCCAGGCTCTTTTTCTTTTTCTACTGACAACAGCAAGGTTAAATTTAACTGAAAAAAGACGGCTTTAAATTAAATTTAAGATATTTTTTAAGAACGTATAAAAAAATACAATTTGATATGGTAAAATAGAGGATCTGAAATTTAATTTAAGTTTCATTTTGATGTGATATGACTTTATTGTGACTGCCAAATTTACAATGAAATCTACATTAACCTTCTGTTTCAACTTGTTATTCTTTCAAATAATGAATCTTTTCACTATTTACCAATAAAACCTAACAATTTTCTATTATACGAGTATTAAAATACTTTGCTTGTTATCTAACATTTATTTGATTCTGCAACAGATACATATTTATTTCCTATTATATTTGCCCCTATTTCAATGAGATGGATATTAAATTACATATTTCACTCTTCGAAAAAAGAAAGATTCAAACTCTTCAAACTCGAATAAAAATAAATCGCAGAGCAGTTTTTGTGTGTCGGACACAAGTCCACACTCAAATAAATCAGATTAATGTGTACTTAATATTTGCCATTAAGTTTTTATTACATTCGCCCTAGCTACACGTACGTTTACGCACACACACACACGCACACACACAGGTATTTGAGAGATGGCGAACAGGTACATAAATCGGAGAAACCCGTTAAAGCCAAATAAAAAATGTCTATTGGTTGCGATCAAATAAACGGTTTGGTATGCCTATTATTTCACGACGATTCTGAAGGGAGGATTGCATTTAGAGGAAGGGAAAAAATCATTGAAAGTTGTCTGAATAAATTGTCTGTAGTCTAATGTGCAATGCATATTAAAAACTTGTTTAAATAAAAAAAAACATATTTTTATGAAAAAGGAAATAAAATGCATATTGAACATATATCTGTAGCATACTTTTAGGTAAAGAATAAAAAATAAATATATAAATGATCAAATTTTTGATACAAATTTGAAGAAATTGGATAAATAATTAAAAAAATGTATATAAAAAAGTATAAATAAAAAACCCATAATTTTTAGTACACAACCCCAAGAAATCTTTGAGAAATCATTGAAAAATCGTAAAGGAATCCTTTAGAAATTTTAATTGAAATATGTTTCGGTATAGAAAGTAACTGATAATCTGAAGTTTAAAAATATTAGCTGTTTAAATTTGAAGCTGAAATAGTTTTTAAGTTAACATTTTGAATAAGAATTTACACTCAATCAATTATCTTAGCTTAGTCAAGCTTTAAATTCAGGTAGTTAAAGGAGACAGGGCAAAAACCAAAACAAGATTCAAGTTCAGACGAGGCCAATATATTTGTGGCATTGCCCAGTCGAGTTCTACCTGACATTTCCTCTGTTTGGTTTTTACAACTCGCCACGCGGACTTCCTCCTTCATTTGCGGATAAATCGAGCGCCCAGCTTCTGTGTGTTTTCAATCCTATCGCAACCAATTTTCAGGGGCTTTTTCCGATGCATTCCACGCTATGGTCGGACTGGATTTCTAGTTCTGTTGCATACCGATGTTCTTGGCGTATTTTCCATGGCATGCTTTGGGTTTTTGGTTTGCTGCTACGTGAGTTATGCATTCGTGATTAGTGGCCTTCTATGGAAGGCAGCCATAATTGTGTCCGATCTGAAAATCAATGCCGGCAGAGCAACAGGAAACGTCAAACACTTCAGCGACTACAAAAACAATGTGCTCAAGTGGCAGTTGTGTGGCAAGCAACAGACGTCGTACTATTAGCAGTGTGTGTTGCCATTGTTAGTTGTCGTTGTCATTGTCAACGATAATAACAACAAGTGTAGCTGCAGCAGCAGCAACGAAAACAACGACAACACGAACATGACCAACAACAATAGGGCCAACATTGCATTTCCAGCTACAAACAATCTCAAATATTTCTATTTACCGACAATTTATGGCCCTATTCGCATTGACTTCGAGATGTTTGCTAATGGGACATGGGTATATTGTTACGCCCTCAGCTGTAGATCTAAGCGTATTCCAACAGTGGCTGCGATTATGGTATTTACGGATTTTCAGTGCTATTTTATTGCTGTATGTAATATATCATATACATACTTGTTAACCGATCTGGCCAAATTTGAAACAATTACCTGCCTCAGTTTAAAAAAATAAATTTTATTTGATTTTTAAGTGAAACCGATAAACTTAAAAAATTGCTTTAATTTAAAGAGTTTAACTAAAAATTTAATTTTCTTCAGTAAGCTCAATTAAAATGTCGCCGCATTGCTTGCGATTATGAAATGACTTTTAGCTTCCACTGTACGCATAAGACAAGTGCAACACATGCATAAATTAAGCAGCATTGGGAGAGTCCGTCGAGTGGATGGACGGGGATGGCAAGGGAAATGGGAGTGGGAAAGGGAAGGAGAATGGGGTTATGGGGTATATGGCATGTGGTGGTGGCAGGTGGCAAGTTAACTGTTGGTGTTGTTGCTCAAGCGTGCATGTACCCTATTATAGATACAGTCAGACATTATCAGTGCCTCGACACACATACATGCACACACATACATACACATACACACACAGGTGTATGCATAAAACATGTCTCGGCACATTGGCAGCAAATTGAATCAATAATATCCAATCATGGGTTAACAATGCGAATTGATTTCAAGGCAAGCATGCCACATGCTCGCAGGATACATAGGATGCTTGTGCTCCAGCCATATGCAAACATGACAGCCCAAAAGATAACAACAACAATAACAGTTGCAACAACAGCAGCAACAACAACAGCTGCAATAGCAGCTGCAACAATTGGCCGCAAGTCAGAGCCCTTTAAGCCTTCATTCTCGGAACAGCTTAATCTAACAAGTGTTCATGTAAATATTAATTAAGTTTTGGCTTATGTTTTTGTGCAGCAGACAGACAGACAGACAGACATGACCATGTTGGACTCCATCCTGTTGCAGGTGTAAGCGTCTGTGTTATCAGCAATATTAGTTGCTTAGTTAACTGCAACCTTTGGCCTTTGTTTAATCAACTGACTCAACTCGGGTTGGCTCTAAGTATCTGCCGCATGTTTCTCTGAGGGAATGTTATTTCATTCAATTAGTTGACAAAGAGTTTCATTTAATTTGACACTAATTTGCAATATACTTATATGTTGTTGTTATTGTTCCTTGTTCGCCTTCGCCTTCGTCTTCTTCTTGTTGTGGTTGTTCACAAGCTTGTTTGTTGACTTACAGCAGACACTGTACAAATGCAAATAAATAGGTTATCAGTTTTAAGTGACTTTGCCTCAAGTTTATAAGTTAATTAATTTACTGCATTTTGAGTAGATGAATGTGTTACACATTGCTTAGCTCAATTACCAGATTGAAAACTTTATTTGCATTCAATATGTATTTGTGTAGCATTTTTGTTAGGGATTGCTGTCATTCTTTTATGAAAGGTAAACTTCGAAATGAAATAATGAATAATAATATGAAAAACAATTTTGATTTTCCTACAAATTGCAGTTTCTTTGATGTATTATATTAAAAATAATTTTATATGGAAAGTATTTCATACTTAAATGCCGAAGTAAATTATGAAATGATAAGTAATTAAAAATCATCTATTTCTTAAATTTAATTTAAATTTTTACTCCAAACACAATATTCAAATGGCTATCGCATTTATGTAAGTTAGACTAGTAAAATTTTAATATTGCCCTTATTGAAACTATTCATCCAATTCAATTTGTGCGTCAGTTTAGTGCGAAACTTTCAAAGGACCATAAAAATTATACCGACTACAAATGCAATTTGTAAAACTTTAAGTACCAAATGGTGTCGCCAACTGCCGCGAACTGAAACTGCAACTGTAGCAGAAACTTTTCGCATTTTCATTACAAATTGCACTCAAATCACATCAATGCAATGTAACCTCAATTCAAGCTTGTGTATCTACATAATTTGCAGAACAATTCATAAAAGTATAATGCATAATCACAGTCTTAAACGAGTCTTAAAAACGTAATTGAATTTAATTGAAAGAATAACAATTCACAGACTCAGCCTTTCGTTTAAAGTGTTCAAATCATTCAAATGTGGATTTACAAATGACAAAAAAAATATTACAAATTTACAAATCTTAAGATGAAAAATCAATAACAACTAGTACATGTAATCCAATATTTTATAGACCAGAAAATCGTATTTTTAAATAAGATCTTTGTTCCCAGTTTTGAAAATTCCGAGCTCAGTCAGCTGTATCCTCCTGTACGGAAAGCTGTTATAACTTCAATTTAAAATTAATATTTTTTTTTTTTATATTTTATAAAGTATGTAGACTACGCATTAATCGGGGGTTCCACAGAAATCACTTTCGCTTGAATTTTACCTAAATTTCGTACAAATTGAAGTGAAATTCAAGCGAAAGCAATTTCTGTACGTACTTTATAAAATTCATATTTATGTCCAATATAAACTATTCTACAGTAGCACATTTCGCTTGGGAGTTGAGTAAAGAATATTAATACATTTATTATTTATATCGGTTGAAATTATAACAAATTTGTGTAAGTTGATTGCCACCTTTTATCAAGGATCAAATGTGAATAATATTGTTGCAATTAATTCATTCGTTCAAAGTGATATTGCATGTCGTGCACGTAAATACCGGGATAATACCGGAACACGCTACTGGATTTCCTGTAAATATTATTATTTAAAGTAATTGTCAATAGAATAAAAAACCAACAAGAGATTTTTCTGATACGTACCACGGACCAAAGCCAAAAGACGGAGCACAAAGACGGTGGCAATAGAGAAAAGCTGCATGATTTCTGGTTGTTCTACAAAGACTCGAGTGGAACTGATGCTTTACAGCAGGGCTGCCCAAAGCTGCCTTATGGATGTGCACGCACCAATACAAAAGACCAAAAGCGTAATGTGCAAAATTTCTTTGTGTAATTTGCCAATGTGGGCCAGAAGCTTACCAATGTGTATTCCCACACACTTCCCATATCCTATGTGAAAAACATAAACAAATGTGCGCTGTGTGCATAGGCGCTGGGCATCCCTGCTTTACAGAGTCGACATCGAACTTATATTGGATTTGTCGTCATATACATATATTAATTTTTTTAATATTAACACTGGGATTTTCCATCTGGCTATATATTAAATGCTGGTGCAAAAAATGATTAGTTAGAAAAATTAGGATTTGGTAATACCCAATCTGCGTCGTTGGGAAATTTCTTGCCAGTCGGAGGTGGTTAATTCCTAGCAGAAAGTGTATTAAAATAATTAATATTATTATCAAAGTAAAGGGTGTTTTTTTTAGACTTATGGTTTTTCATCTGTTACTGTCACTTGATTAATCCTCAGTATGGTTTGCCATTTTATAATGAAAAGACTCACTCCTGACCAACGTTTGTAAATTATTGAATTTTATCATCGAAATTCATGCTCGGTTAAAAAATTGCATTTTGCATTTTTTTCCATTTTACGATCAGTTTAGTCGACCTTCTGAGGCGGTTAGTCGGAATGATTACAAACTTTTTTTTCCCAAATGGAAGAGCTGGACTTGGTTTCAGCACACATGCCACATGCCACACAGCACGCGAAACAATGGCCAAATTGAGAGGCGATTTCGGTACAAAGTTTACTTTACGCTTGGGTCTGGTCAATTGGCCGCCTAGATCGTGTGATTAAACGCCTTTAGACTAATTTTTTTGTGGGATTATGTGAAGTAACTTGTCTACGCAGATAAGCCCGAGACGGTCGAAAACAGGGCCTCTCGGCGGGAAATTTATTTGAGCCAGCCAGGCGGCCACTTGCCCGAAATCATTTTAAATACGGAATGGCAAGCCCTTTTCTTTATAATAAAGCTAATTTCTTCGTCATACTATTAAATTAAATGCGTTTTATTTGTTTTTGAAAACCACAAGTCAAAAAAAAAACACCCTTTATATCCAATTAAGTTCTGCAGAAAAATCTTTAAAAGTTCTTAAATAGATGCAAAATTTTTTCCTCATACACATTTATAGAATACTAGGGGGCTCCGCCCCTGCTCGCTTCGCTCGCCAACCCCCGCTCGCTACGCTCGCAAAATTGAAAAGAAGGTCTTTTGTTTTCCAGCTTAACAAACTTAAACTGCTCGCTTTGCTCGCCAACCCGCAGCTCGCTTCGCTCGCAAAAATTTAAAAGAACTTCTTTAGTTGTCCGGTTTAACAAATTAATACAATATAAGGGGGTCCGTCCCCTGCTCGCTTCGCCCGCAAAATTGAAAAGAAGGTCCTTAGTAGTCCGCTTTAACAAATTTATATAATATAGCATGTTTTGTAAAAAAACGGAAATATTAAACTTCCGCTGTCCGCGCTTTCAATGTTTCTTCTTGCTTTGGCTAAAACTCAGATTTAGTGAGTTGGCGGGAAAAATCCAGATTTGGCGGGAAAAAGCCAATTTTGGCGGGAAAAAGCTAAATTTGAGGAAAATTCAAAATTTAGCAAGAAGAGTTAGTGTATGAGTTTTCTAAGAATATCTCATGCAACAACAGAGTTTTTGATTCTAAAGGTTATTTTGCATCCGATTGTTCCTATGGCAGCTATATGATATAGTCACCCGACTTTGACCAAATTTGGCCAGAGTGTTAAAAACAGCCCCAAACATATAATCTGTAAGTTTGGTTGAGATATCTTAAGAAACAAAAAAGTTTTTTATACTAAAGGTTATTTTGCATCCGATTGTTCCTATGGCAGCTATATGATATAGTCACCCGACTTTGACCAAATTTGGCCAGAGTGTTAAAGACAGCCCCAAACATATAATCTGTAAGTTTGGTTGAGATATCTTAAGAAACAAAAAAGTTTTTCATACTAAAGGTTATTTTGCATCCGATTGTTCCTATGGCAGCTATATGATATAGTCATCCGACTTTGACCAAATTTGGTCAGAATGTTGTAGACAGCCCCAAACATATAATCTGTGAGTTTAGTTGAGATATCTCAAGAAACAAAAGAGTTTTTCATACTAAAGGTTATTTTGCATCCGATTGTTCCTATGGCAGCTATATGATATAGTCACCCGACTTTGACCAAAGTTGGCCAGAGTGTTAAAGACAGCCCCAAACATATAATCTGTAAGTTTGGTTGAGATATCTTAAGAAACAAAAAAGTTTTTCATACTAAAGGTTATTTTGCATCCGATTGTTCCTATGGCAGCTATATGATATAGTCATCCGACTTTGACCAAATTTGGTCAGAATGTTGTAGACAGCCCCAAACATATAATCTGTGAGTTTAGTTGAGATATCTCAAGAAACAAAAAAGTTTTTCATACTAAGCAATTCTGTGACCTTTGACCTTGATTTTGACCTTTTTACAGGTCGAATTTCGCAAAACGCCGTCTTATTGCACGATGAAATTATCTCACCTATGTTGTGTGAAAATTTCAGCTTTCTATCTTTTACCGTTTGGGCTGCACGTTGATTCTCAGTCAGTCAGTCAGTGAGTCAGTCAGTGAGTCAGTCAGTCAGGACAAAGAGTTTTATATATATAGATTATATTACTTTCAGTATTTTTTGACAAAGTTAATACACCATTGAATTTTTTTTTAAGATACGGGGTCTTAAAATTGTTTGTAATATTTTAACTACTAATTTAGTAGTCAACTTTACTTAGCAATTGACTAGACTTATATCAAATACGATTTGCTTTAAATGTCAGAAAAAATGAGGTATGGGATCAACAATGAAATATGAAAGAATTTCACATCAGATTCGTAAAAATTCATCACAGATCTAGTCAACTGCCGGCTGCAAAGCAACTTTCACATTTCGAAACGGAATTTATGAAAATACGAATATTTCGGCATCCATCTGTAAAATACAAGTGACAAGGGTAAACAGCGGATGCAGACTCGAAACAACTTATATAACTGTGTTTGTAACTCTCAATTTGCTTAGCTATAATACTAGTGAGAAAGCTATCATGGGATACGATCTATCGCTGATCATCGGTCATGTCGATGAGGAGCTTCTCTGCCCCATTTGCGCCGATGTGCTGGAGGAGCCGATGCAGTCGTCCAGCTGCGAGCACGCTTTCTGCCGCTACTGCATCGAGAAGTGGATGCAGGAGAAGCAGATCTGTCCCGTGGATCGATCGGACCTACTGCCCATCCACCTGGTGCCCGTGTCTCGCCTCATGCGCAACATGCTCGGCCGCTTGAAGATCAAGTGCAGCTTTGCGGAAAATGGATGCACGGCGGTCTTGGCTCTGGACGAGTTTCGCAATCATGTGGCGCATTGCCAGAACAACCCCAAGGTGGTCATCATGTGCACCAAGGGCTGTGGCATGAAGGTGCCCAAGGACGAGCTCTCGAAGCACAACTGCGTCTTCGAGTTGCGCGAGCAGCTCAAGGACCAGATCAGCGAGATAACCGAGCTGCGGGATCTGCAGGCGCACCAGGAGCGGCGCCTCAGCGAGCATCGGCGTGAGCTGGAGCTAGTCCAGTACTATATATCCGCGCTGCGCTCAACAAATCCCGTGATCCGCAACGTCGGCGACCAGCTCGACCGCTACTCGCTGATGCGCTGGGGGCGTGGCCTGCCCCTCGCCTCGGTCCGCACCTGGGGCAGCCTGATCTCCACCCCGGACACGCCCATGCATATGATGGTGCGGGAGGGGCTGCGGGCCAGCGGCTGTCCCCTGCACCTGATCAACGGCTTGATGGACTGCTGCTACGAGGACAGCTGGCCGGAGGGACTGACCACGCTGGAGATGCGTCGCCTGAACCTGCACCGACTGGCGCAGTTCGTGACGCGCCTTCTCCCGGTCCTGATGACCGGCAAGCCCTGCGTCGTCATCCTCGGCGGGGACAATGCGCACATGCCGGAGAATCTGCGTCCGACCTTGGGCATCATCATGATCTTCGTCGATGGCGTCGATGAGACGCATTCGGAGCCGACACCGCTGCCAGACAGCGACTACCTGTAGGAGTAGTCAGCCTGGATCTGTGGAGCTTCCTTGTGTTAGATCGGTCAAAATTATATTTGGATAAACAATGTGGCTGAGAGTTGTTCCTTTGGGTTTTGCTTCTTACTCGCATTGAAATCGGAATAGGGCTACGAATATAGACACTTTAGCAATGTTGCCATTGTGCGTGATTGAAATTGAGTCATCTAAATTATGAAAACGTTGTCCCGTTTCTCAGTTCTCGTATCGGTTGGAAGGAAGCAACACAGAAGCCTTTCGCATTAACGAAAAATTGAATAATGTCAAAAATTAATTAAAGCCATTTGCGGTTTCATTTTGTACACTTTATAAATTTGGTTAATATTATTAAAAATGTTTGCTCCAATCGAAAATTAAGTGATATGGCAAATGGGCTCTTTAATGGAACCTGCATTTCAATTCCTTAATTGGTCCTCAGCAAAAGAGAATTGTCGCAATTGACTTTTGAAATAATTTGCTACGTATTTAGTATTTATTCGTATTTCTTCCTATCGCTAAAGTAAATAAGATTACTACTTAAGATTAAAGAACTAACCCCTGTGTGACATTCTATCAAAATTAATTACAAGATAAAATTTGTTCTTTGCCGTGGTAAGAATTGAGCTGTAGTTCCTAATAGGCAACTGAGGCCCGTATGAGGCCCGTATGAGGCCCGTATGAGGCCTGTTCAAAATTGATAATTAATCGATTTGCCACCACAAAAAACTGAAAATACAAATCAAATAATAATTTCGGTAAAGGTCTGTCCCTTACCGCACACCTCCAAAAAAAAAAAATCCAAAATTAGGCCATATTTTATGATGAATTTAGGTTTAAAAATTATTTCCGGGTCTTTTACAGTTTATTTTTAAAATTTTTTTGAAATTTTAATAAAAATGAACTATTTTTTTGTTCTCGTGTGCATGTTGAATAATTTTGAACGTTTACCAACACTACCTTTTCCATAATAATTTTTAACGTTTTGGAAGGAAAACAGAGCATTATATTGGATATTTGGGCAAATTTCAATTTCAAAAGAAATTTACGAGCCACGCAGAAAGGGTTCATGAGCTCTTTATGGCAATTGGTAGATTGTATTACCCGTATAAAGAAGCCATAATCAATGAAGATGCTCATGCAATCCTGGTTATTAAAATGTGATTAAAGCGCCGCAGGCAAAATAAAAAAAAAAATCGCGCGATTTTTTTTTTTAATTTTTTCGCCTGCGGCGCTTTAATCACATTTTAATAACCAGGATTGCATGAGCATCTTCATTGATTATGGCTTCTTTATACGGGTAATACAATCTACCGCTTTAATATCACACTAACCCCCTCCTCCACCACCCCTAATGATCTATTTTCCTTAAATTATTGTTGGGAGTCTCTACAAATTGTTATAATTATCTATGAAAGTAGTGTTGGTAAACGTATCATAAAATCGGAAAAAAGAACCATGCAAAGCTCAAATGAACCCTGGAAAACTCAAAAGAACATTCAAATAGTTCATTTTGCAAAAAAAGAACAAAAAAAATAATTCATTTTTTTTTAAATTTCAAAAAAATTTTAAAAATAAACTATAAAAGACCCGGAAATAATTTTTAAACCTAAATTCATCATAAAATAGGGCCTAGTTTTGGATTTTTTTTTTTTTTTTTTTGGAGGTGTGCGGTAAGGGACAGACCTTTACCAGCGCATAAGATGGAAGAAATAAGCAGCACAGCAGCAGAGGCAACGGCGAAGTTGGCCGAAGCTGCAGACAGGTCTGCTACAGCCATGGACAGCATGTTAAAAATTTTTAGTCGCCTAGTCCACGAATAAAAAAAAATTTAAATTCAAAATAAATTAATTATCAAAATGTTTTATTGAAGTCCTTGAACACAAAAATAGTTGCCAAAGCATGTCGTATCCTTGGCCATTTCTGGTAGTGCCTGCACCAACATATCAAAAGCGGCGCGCTCCAAAAACATATTTATAAACTCCATTGGACATGTTGGGCACGTCTCTCTCCCAGAATACGCCGTTACGTTTCTATAAAAAGTGTGAAAAATTTACGTTCTTGTCTACAAATGCACTTTTTACTTACGTGCGCCCAAACTGATTTCGACGTCTGCTCTAATGCAAGATTTAATGAATTAATCATCACCTTGATCCTTCGCAAGCCGCCAATGCGTGGTTTATGCCTTGATTTACTCGCATAAACATAATTGTGACTGCGGCAATAACTTTTGGATCCATATTGTGTCTTTTTATTTTTTCGCATTTATTTACAAACAATTTCACAGTTTGACACTAGACGTCAAAATATCGGTTTTTTACCGGCCTACCAGTGTAAACGACTTTCGCCGTAAGCTACGGATTTTTGCTTACCGGTCTCAATGTAAATTGCCTATAAACCAATGTTCCGATTTTTTTTTATCGATTTTGGCCTCTTTTATGCTCTGACAATGACTCATTTTTCATTAATTATAAAGAAAATATAATCATTTACTAATTTGCAAACAAATGCTGTCGTTATATCGCCGAATTTTGATCACAAACTGAAAACCATTCAGCTGAACCTATTCAGTTGAACGAAAAATAAAACATTAATTTTATGACTCTTTCAGAAAAAAAAATAAATAAGCAATAAATATTAGGTTTCTGAAAATCATACTTTGGCATCTAATTATTAAAGAACAAAGAGAAATATAGAAAAACAATTTCATGTAAATCGGAACATTGGCTTACAACAATTACAATTACAGCCCAATTCCTACCACGGTAATCATGAACCTATTCAGTTGATCGGCAGTGTATATAATGTTTAATACCTAAAATTGTGTCTCATTAAGTTTATTTTAAATTGTGGTTCGTTTCTATTCATTTTAAAGCTATGTATCAGATAACAGCACATGTAAAGAAATGATTATCGCAGCAGAAAGCTATTTAATTATATAATTTATTTAATAATTTGGTAAAGATTTTATTTTTTTTGTAATATGCAATTATTAGTTAGAATTTCTTCATTGACTTATTTCTGCATGCATGTATGCCAACTAACACTTCAATTATTTCCACAGAGATGAACTGGAAAACTTTTGTATATTTATGGTTTTAGGCGAGCTAAAAGTTACGAGTATGTAAATCTTTAGCCTTGGGGCTTTAACAGAAGGCGCCTTACACTGCAGTGTTGTCATCATTGTCACTCTTGTTGGTTGGGCAAATAATAATTAACCAAAATTTATTTATAAAGTGAAATTTTAACAAATTAACTGCGAATGGGAAAGCCACAAAGCATACAAATAAACTAAATCCAAGGCCCGTCCCTGTCCCTGTCCCTTTGCCTGTCCTGACCCGGTTCCTTTGCCAGGACCCAATGGTTTGCCATTGAGTATCGTATGAATAGTAAATTTTGCACAAACACTCAAGAACACACAAGCATGCTTGCAACAACATATTGTTATGTCCAAATATTTACACTATATCAACTATATATGCAAACACATACAAACAGATACACACACATACACTCGCAAAACTGACAATGACAATTTCTATATGTACGTAAGTCGGAATTTGGTTTTAAATTTCATTTCGTTTGGATATAAATCTTCATGTTTCCCTCAGTTGGCATTTTTCATTGTGCGCACACTTTTTGTGACAACTGTACATAGCTGCTATCTATCGTTGTTCGCTTGGATTTCTGTCAAATTTCTAAGCTTCGTTGAATTGCAATTCCACTTGGCTATGCATTCAAAGTGTGAGAAGTGAGAAATCTCCCAGTTGCTTATCTTCGAGAACAGCTGCTACTCGAACTCACAATCGGTTTACGGGTTTTGTTTGAATTTTTGATTTGCATTTCACTTGTGAGCTAAGAAAATATGTAGTTGCAATGGGCTCTATATAAATAAAAAGGAATTAGAAAAACTACACTACAGTTGTATAAGTTCTTAAAGAATTTTCAGCATAACTACATTAATATTTATTTATGACATTAGGTTCAGAAAGCACAAAAAAGCTTAAGATTTGATTGATCAGCTGCATGAGTATTAAAATAACTTTAAGCTCTGAATATATTTTGCTTCCATTAATACGTTGCGTGATTTATATTTAATATTAAACTAAAAAGTTAAAGTTATTTAGTTGGTTAGTTAGAACCGTTGTAATAAATTTAAATTAAGGCTACAGCCACATTGTGAGATCTGTCAATTTCAGTTGGTGATGCGTATTAGAATATTATCAACAGTTTTCGATTGACTTCGTTTCGATAAAACAAACTGAACTAGACAATCGAAAACACACCCAATGAACCAGGCTAATTTAATAAGTCAAACACAACAATATGCATATGCACACACACACACACGCACACACATAGTTAAAGGCCTAGAATAATATTTTTCCAATTGAACTAACGCCATATAATGATAATCAACACTTCCGGTTTGCTAGACATCAACGCAGAGCGACAAAGGACATACAGACACCACAACCAACAACTACACTTATGGCATCCATGAATACACACGTATATGAGAGTGTATGTGTGTGTGTATTAGTGTAACGAGCTACAAATGCTTACCGCAAAATGTATATTTGCATTTATATTTGTTGTACTCGTCGTGTTGTCATTTTATTGCAAAAAGTGAACGTGACACATTTGCCTCAAGTTGTCAGCGATGTCGACTTGTTTCCTGCACTCTTATCTCACGATTATCCTGTCACAGGACTCTTCTCCTACCGAAGCTGACTGAGCAATTAAATGAGAAAAATATTGAGATATTGAAATTACTTTATATAGAAGTCTGTAATTACAAAATTTGAATTATAGAAAATATATATTGACCATATATTTATCGTATGACTCAATTTTAAATGATTCATTTCGATTTTCAACAATGAACATGAGAAATTGCTATAATGTCAAATAAAAAATATTGGAAAAACATACTTAAAATAGTATTAAATACAACATTTATTCATGAAGTTTATCCAGTTACACCAAAAAAAAAATTAATATTATTAATTTAATATTAGATGGTTTTAATAAATACAAAATTTCAACTCAATATATCTATTAATTATTAATTATTGTTTTTTATTTTGTAATTAAATTATATTCTCTCAAGTAAGAAAGATATTTTCTAAGCTTCATATCATAGCGCATCTGGTTAACTTGAAGCCCAAACCCAACTATATTTTGATCCTAGCACAAAAATTACCATGAATAACTGTCATTTTGCGTTGTTGTTTGTTTGTTCTAAGTCGTGCACATTACATGGGAACGTGTATGTGAATATGGTCCACAGGACATCATCACGGGAGAATGAAAGGCCAGAGGATGGAAGCAGAAGTGGAGAGGGGGGAGGAACATGTCAGTTCGCATCAGTACACTGACCAAGCGGTCACGTTCACATTGTATGACCGAAACGTGCAATTTTTAGCTGGACACAAGCCTGGACTCAGCACAAGGACTGAGGACTGAGTACTGAGGACAGTTGGCAGTCCAATAAGCACAAGTTTTATGCAATGAAATTAGCCCAACAGAAAAAAACGCACAAGACACGCAGGAGAATGCTCCTTCAGTGGCTGATAAGATAATTTTATTTGGCTGTTATTGCATAAAGTCATGTGAGCAGCGGAAATGAGTTGAACTGAAGTAAAACGTTACGTGCCAGGCAGACAGAGACGAAGACTGAGACGAAAATGAAGATGGGGAGATAGCGAACAAGTATAGAGGGGATGGGGACGTACTGAAATGGATTCTAATAAGATAATTGACTTGTTTGCGGATTGATGTAAGTGCTTGCTGAATTGAGGCTAAATTGAGGGTCCCTTATCATGGGGATACGATTGAAGAAATGTGACAAAGATTAAAACGTTAAGATAACAGATGCTCCAATATAAGCTATGGCATTTGAAAAGAGACCTAAATGCAGTTGAAGATGTGTCCAATGATCAATAGGAGTTAGCTTGTAATGAAGGGAAGTGAATTCTAATAAATGCTGAAAGAAACTAGTTTTTATACCTTATCAAATTTATCTGTTATTTTATCTTTAGATATTACGACGTATAATCTATAAGTAATTAAATTTAATTCATTAACAACATTGAAATAAAATTCAACTAGACTACGAAGGACAGAATTTGGCCTTAAATTCTTATTTAAACGTTAATTTGACATTCACTTGAAAATGTGTCAGCACCACAAAGCGACTGCCGCCAAAAACATCAAACATATTTTGGCTGACCTTCTGAGTCACCAGCGCAGCTTCCACCTGCCGGCCAAGCCAAAAAAAAAAAATTAAAAGGAGGCAGGAAAAAGGAACAGCACACAAATTAGGCAAAAAGCCAACTCGACTCGGTGCTGGATCATTGCGCACTCAACCGGCATTAAATCGCTTGTATTTATAAGTATGCCTCGGCAATGGACTTTATGCACGAAATTTATTTGCATTTACTACGACTGGGTAGCATTCATTTGTCATACAAATTGTTATCTTTAACACGGTTTTCTTCCAGAAAAATAAATGTTGACATTTTGCAAAAAATTGTTTTATATAATAAATATAGAATAATCATTTTATAGAAATAATTACTTAATGTAGAAGATATTCACAATAATAATATTTAAGTATGATGCAAATTTTAGTTTTATTGGTTGATCCCAGTTAATTAATAAATACAGTCGAACTTCCCTAACTCGAACTTCCCAAACTCGAAGTTTCTCTAACTCGAACAAAATCGAGTGGCAATAGCGTTTACTAGGCAAATTCCATACAATTCTACTTCCCTAACTCGAACTTCCCTCACTCGAATTTCTCCCTAACTCGAACAAAAATATTGGCCTGTACTTCTGTAAGTCGAATTTTTCGGGAAAATCTCCAATAAAGTTTGAATTTTTTTTCTTTTCTGCTTTATGCTTTTGTTAACGGATCGTTTGGATATTTAATATTGATGTACATTAACATATGGTGATGTAATATGATAAAATATTGCATCAACAATTTTTTAGGCTTGTGAAATTGCTATAGGAAAGATGCTCGAAATGTACTTCTTTGTCAACACACCAGCTCAATAATATTTATCATGACACCAGCACGTGTATTCAAATTTTTATCTCTTTAAGAAATTTTTAAACTTATTTGTTAAGAAATTGAAAAGTGGTCCAGTTTAAATTATATTAAAAAGTGGAAAATTAATTATGTCATTTGAATCGGGAACATCTTCTGGATACAGCAAAAGAACGATAAAACCTATTTTTGAGAATATCGACAGGACTTGAACAAACTGAAATTTTTTTTGTTGAAAATAACAAGAAAAGTTTTCAATTTGAAATGTATTTCTGAATGAATGAAATTGTAGTTTCATTTAAAAGACTAAAAAAAAAAATTCCCTAACTCGAAGTCTCCCTAACTCGAACTTTTTTCGTGGATAATGGTGATTCGAGTTAGGGAAGCTCGACTGTATTAAATATTTTTACATAATAAAGTATTTTAAATTTTATTTATTTGCCAATCTTTGGAAATGACAAAAATATAAACTGAAACCAAATTATCACACAAAAGTGATAGAAATATATTTTTTTTAAATTAAAATATTTTTAAATTAATTTTAACAATTTGCAATCACTGCAAGTAAGCGTATTCCCGGTTCGTTGTTTTGTTGCCCTTCTAATTTTTTTCCATTTTTTTTTGTGGAGGGAAGCGACCGTTTTGCTGGAATTTCACGAGTGACCGCACACACAAAAATATTTTGCCACACCCGAGGCGAACACAATAAGAACAGTTACAACAGCAACAACAACAACAACAGCAGTCATAACAAGGAACATGGAAAGGGAGTTGTGGGGTCGGTTTCGAGTGCCACAAGAGCACTTAATACTAATTAGCTTTGCGCCTACGCTGTGACCTACGACCTGGCGCCCCGGCATTTCCTGCCGGATTCGGAGTCAATCTGTGCTGCGTTTAAGTGGCCACAACACGCAGTAGGCGGCTTGGCAATGTGAGGGGGGAAAGGGAAGGCAAGGGAAGGAAGGGGGCTGTGATATCGTTGGCCGGGTTAACAGCTTCGGGGCGTCATTTTTATGAGCTAATTAAGTTGTTATACTTGATGAAAAACTCATTTCGAGCGCTTCGCTGCCAGCTGCTAACAAAATGCTAAAATGCTGCTGCATATCTAATTTGCATTAATTAAGAATACCACAAACACAAAAATAAGGGGCAAATCATCTTCGAGTGCTTTTTTTCTTTATACTCGTTGTTGACTAAATATCGAAGGGCTTTAAGCGAGCTCGTAATCTTTCCCGGCCAATTAATAAACATTATTGCGATTCGCACTTGCAACTAATTGGCTGGCAATTTGCATTCACATTTATTGGCAGCTAACTTTTTGGCCAACTTCTGTTGCCAGCAATCACTGAAATTGGCGCAACACTTTTAACGCCATGTCGAAGGGCCAATGTTGTTCATGGTTTTGGCATTCGGTGGCCAACTGTAAAATTCTCAACGAGTAGTTCTGTAATTTGTTCCAGCTTGCAACTTGCAACTTGGGCCGCCCGCTCGACTTTGGCAATTGTCAAATGAAAAGCGTAACTTTTTAATAGCCAGAACTTGAGGAACTTCAAGATTTCTGGACTTCTTTTGGCCAGTTGTAAAAACTTTTCGAATTATGACTGTCGCATTGGGACTTCCTAAGTTTTGTCAACGATTTTATAGCCCTTTTTCAAGGTCGCATTACGTTGGAAGATGAAGCTAAAAAATTACTTTAATTTTTCAATTTTTATGTAACTATACGGGCAAATATTGCGTAATTTTTTTAATGCATTACGTATATAATAAAAACCTTGTGTATGCTTATTGAGCCCGAACATTCATATGTAAAGTTCTTCAGTCAATCCGCGAATACAAATTATTGTTTTAAAGACTTTCAAGTTGAAGTTATCAGATTATTCATAATAAATTATTATTTAAAAAAAAAAAATATTGGTATTATACTATATTGAAGCTTAGATCATGTTAATTAATGAAATAACAGATTTTTTTTTTTTTTTTATTTGTTTCAGTCTAAAACTTAAAGCTTATTTTACTTTATAACTTTAGTTTATTTTACTTTAGTTATTAACATTTTAATATATAAATTAAATTTTGAAGACAGCTCTTAGTCGTGCTATCATAATAAATAACATTATATTCCCACTTTCAATTGAATTCAATAGCAATACGATACGAATAGGAAAAGTTTTAGCACATTTATAAAACAAAAATTTGGCAATAAACATCCAAGTGGTCCCTGGGGTACAATAGATGGCCGGATACTTTGATCTGAGCCATCAAATTCTCTGGTCTATACAAAATGTGTCGAAGTGCCAATTTATTTGCAAGCAGGCAGATCGAGCAATGATTAATCATTGGCAGCATGACATAATTATTTCTGGCAGCAACTTAATGAAACCCATTGACAGGTTGAAGGAGAGCTCAATAAAGAAATTTCTGATACTTCAATAATGATTATGTAATGAATATGTTTTGCTTTTGGCAACTGCAAAGTTTTTTTGCCGCAAACTTTTGGGATGGAGGAACCGGCAAAGGCAAAAGTGTTACCTTATTGAGCTGCTTAGCGGACTTTTGTCGCTGTCGTGATAAATTATGTTAATAATGTTCGTCCGGGAAACTTGCCACAAAAGTTGAGCGCTACAAAAGTTTGCTCAAAGCATTGCGAGCAGCTCATCCCCAGCTCTTGTCAAGAATCAGGCCACGTTCAGTTGCCTTCCCCTCTGAGCACCCATCTACCCTGTCACCTCATTGTCGACCATAATATTGTGTGCATCTCATATTGAGTGGTCTCCCTAAGTAGTTGGCCACACACTTTTTGCCACCAACGCGGCAACAACGAGGCGACTCCAACAACAACAGCAACAACGCATACTTTATTAATTCACTTAGCAAAGTGTAATCCTATCACGTCAATAAGATTATGGTTTTGAGAATCTTTAATATTTTTCTTGTTGCTCTGTTGTTGCTGTTGCTGTTTATGGAAATGACAGAAGTATCTCGAAGCTAACCAACTTGGCTTTGGCTTTCCCAGTTGGCGTCATGCATAACAATGACTTGTGTTTGGGAGAGAAGCCAACTTCTCAGCCACGTTGTCGATGCCTGCCACTGAGTTTTCAAGTTTTGGCCATTTCAATATGAGTATAAGTCTGCGTTTAAGTATGAGTGTGTGTGTGTAAACGTTTGTCTCCTTCTTTCCATATCAAACTAAATTCACTGAGTTCTCCTTGTGGAAGCTTTGGGCATTTGGCTTTTGTTGTTTGCTTTTATGATTATTAAAATGTTACATATGTTTAGGCGCATCTTGGATGCATTAGATTCGCCTAAAATATGACTTAGACGATTTACAGGTTAATATCAATAAATCGATCTTACTTTAAATTGAAATTTAGCAGAAATTAAATAAAAATTGTTGTAAAAGTGATTAATAACAGAAATATATGTTATATGGCCGTTTTTTGAATATCTAAGGTATTTGATAACTATTGAAAAGAAAATTTGACGTAAAATGTATAGGAATAAATGTCAAATTTGTTACTATATGTTAAATAGACTTTATATGTACATTGTAAAAACGGCCCTAAATAAGATAAATTTGTTTAAACAGTATTTATTTTGAATGGAGAGTCGACGGTTTCCTGATAATTTTCCTGTACAATTTATAGATTACATATCACTGCGAAATATCGAAAAATATCGAAAGGCGACGAGTAAAAGCATATATGTATACTAATCCGAAAGTTTTAAAACCAAGGGCAAAAAGTGGAAGCTGTCAAGAAACTAAATGTTTTTTAGCAATAGTTGCTTTTTTTTAATTGTAGGATACATTTTCAAGCATCAAAATATAAAAGCAAAATGATCTTACGGTGGTTTGTTTGTTCATAACCGAGCCCTGTCAATTAATTTCTCTTTTTGCCTCTAGCTTTCATTAATTCTTGTAAAAAAAAGTGTATATTCAATGGCCCAAAAAAGTGAGCAAAATAGGCGTCAGAGTGTTTAGCGTTAAGAAAATCTTGAGCTTTGTTTAATTTTTCTTCATTTAAGATAAAAACCATATTGAAAGGAAATTCAATACATATTAATAATTTGAAGTAAAAATGTGTGTAAAAAATGTAGCGTCCGCAACGTAATGTCCGCAACTGACAAAATCTAAGATTTGAAATTAACGAGACTACTTATCTTTGTTTTTGATGCTGGATTGATATGGTCATATATTCCACTTTTTTTTTATTATTTTAATATTTTTTGTTTAATATAAAAAATTTGCTAATATACTACGTGCAAGTGCACGTTAACCTCTAATCGACTTCCATTCTCTGTAACGGCCGCAACGGAACTTTCAGCAAGCCAAAATTTTTTTTTATTTAATTTTTATGAATTGTCTAATGATTATATAATTGGCAAAAAAAACCAAAAGCTTACCTTTTTTCATAAATCTCAATTTAAGCTAATGGATATCGCTACATGTTAAAGACATTCGATAGTCGATCCCAATTTCACTTATTTACTTTAGTATTTATTATAATATAATTGTGTATTTTATTTTATTTTAGTATTTGTGTGAACAGTAAGTGAAACATATGTAAATACTTTACAACGTGAATTAGATATGAGCCATCAACAAACGGGCGTAGAAGCCACGCTTGTTCAGGAGTATGTCGAGACTCCGCCAAGAGTTTTCGTAGAGAAGAGTTGGTGGACCATCCGTGTTGTCCCTAGTGAAATCGCACCTCTCGCAGAGATTCGGCTGGAATCGGACAACCGAGTAGACGCTGCTGATCAAAGTGAATGTGAGGCCCAAAGGACCACGCTGTTGGAGGGCGTCGGACGACTCCAGACACAGTTGGAATAGCAGTGAGCAATGGTCGGTTTGCTGATCGAATGGTTCCTCCGAGTTGTTGGGTGTCTCCCACTTGAACTTAACGCACCAGTGTTGGCCAAAAGCCTCGAAAACGGGGCCAGTCGTGAACTGATTGCGAGGAAATGTCTCCGATTGGGGCAACTGGTGTAAGAGGCGTACTGTGATATGTGGCAGCTGCAGCAGCTTCATTATGCTGACCAGTTGACTCTGCTTGGCATCGCGCTTGTCTTGAATCTTACGTAGCTCCTCCAGCAATTCATGACCCGTCTTATGGCGGTACTCGCAGTTCTCCACGTGTGCCTCCTCTAGCAGACCAATTGGGCCCTTCCACTTGCAGCCAATGCGCTTGTACTTGCATGTGATCAGTCGCTTGGGACACTCATTGATTCCATGGTGACGCAGTAGACCACGTGGCATCAGCATCTCGCATTTCTCACAGCCCACGATAACAGTAGAAAGTAAAAGCTCACCGACCACATGGCGATGTCGCTGTTGACGATAGATCCGCACTCCGCACCGTGGACAGGTGCCCAGCTGGGTACCCAGCATCTTGTCCAGCACTCGCATCTGGTAGCAGCCGGCACAGATCAAATGTCCCTCTGGGCATTCAAACACCTCCGCCAAAATTGGAAACGTGAGGCACACAATGCATCGGAAGTAGTCCATTTCTTGTTCCGCACCACTATTTATAATCAATCCGTCCTCTACCGGCACATTGTTCACCTCATCATCCGTGTCGATCTCCACATTGGGAGCAGTGATGTCTTCACTGTCCTCTGCTTGTTCTGTATCCCTGAATTCCCGAGTATCCGGACCGTTATACACATCCTTAGACGTCATGTTTGCCTGTAATAAAAATATATATTTATGCAATGATTATCAAAATATTTCTGTGATTGTGTTCAGGTCTAGGAATAACCGAACGAGTGAAAATTTATCGTAAGCTATATATTGGCTGGGAAAACTCCTACTTCGATTACAGGTAGAAATTACTAGGTGAGTGTGTTTGACTTCGAAGTTAGGTTGAGATATATCAAGAAACAACAAAAATTTAGCTAAAGGTGGGTTCTCATTGCTTCACAAACGCTACACAAAGCCGTTCACAACGTCACAAGGCAATGTGACCACTAAATGCATTATCACAAAATTGTGAAGTCACAAATGTGATACGAACATATTTTTTACATCGTTGGAAAGGTATTTTGAAGAGCTCTTACCTTTGAACTTTTTTTCTAGAGTACATAGGTAAATAGCTATGGGTGATATAAAAGTTTCGTTGGCGATTTAAGAAAAATCACGTTTTGAATATTTAAAAATATGTTAAGATTTATATGATAATAGTGGGATTCCGGTAAACGTTTTTGATTTGCTTTTGATTATTTTTAACCAAATATAAATCAGTTGACGGAACGACCCTTTTTGCACACTGATTATTTTTTGATTTCGTGCACAGCTGACAGCCTGGGCGAACAGCTAATTGACAACTAAAAAGTATACAAAAATGGGCATAATTGCACAAAATGCCGAAAGAAAGTCATCGAATATGTTTTTATTGAATATTCGTAGATTTACAATGTAAACAAACACCAACTGTCACACAGCTGTTCGAAACCAAATCAAAATGAAAAAATAATCAGTCTCAGAGCTGATTTTTCGAAATCAATTAGTAAGACCACATTTCCCTGATTTGCTCTGGGCACACTGAAAATTTTGTATGGAGCAGCTGTGAACAGCTGACTGAAAAATCAAAATCAAAAGCAAATCAAAAACGTTTACCGGAATCCCACTAATAATAATAATAACATGTTAAACTACTACACTGATAAAAAAAAAGGATCTAAAATCAAAATTTTGGTCTCAGAACTAAGAACATTGGTCTAAAAAATGCGACTAGAACATGAAAATCTTGAAGTAAGAAAACACATCTTGATTCTAAGAACATTTTAATTAAGACCAAGTTCTTATTCTTAAGATCATAAATTCTTATATTTTCAAGACCACAAATCTTATTATAAGAATAAAACTTGAATATCTTTTTAAGATTATGTGTTCTTATTTTAAGACCAAAAAGTTTTGAATACTTAAGACAAAAAATCTCAAATTAAGATTAAGCTTCTTAACAATTTAAGAAGCATGAAGTAAGTTTTAGTTAACTTGAGGTCTAGTAATGTCGATATGACACTAAACAAGAAAAACATTACACAAAACACTTGCAGAACGCAAGGATCATTTCTCGGCATACAGATGTTTTAAGAGATGCCGATCTCTATCATCAGTACCGTTCTGCTGACTTGACCAGCGATCCAAGCCTAATGTCATCTTTGAGAAGCCAGAACCAATTGTGAATTATTGGTCTCAAGAATTGAAAAAATTTTAAGATTTTTGTTCTTATTTTAAGAGAAAAAGATCTAAGATCTAAGATTTTTATTCTTATATTAAGAACTTAACCTTTTTTAGAATAATATTCTTAGTATTAGAAATTTGGTCTTAAAATGGTCTTATATTAAGAAAAAAATATTTAAATTTGAGAATTTTATTCTTTTATTAAGAATTTACGATTTTCAAGATTAATACTCTTAGTTTTAGAAATTTGGTCTTAAAATATTCTTATTTCAAGAACAACATTTTTAAGATGAATGTTCTTGATTTTAGAAAGTGGTCCTTTTTTTCAGTGTACCATTACACTACTTCGGCATCGAAATATATTTTGGCTATTAATGTTATAGTCGAATATTAGTCGATATTACCAGTTAACTGAATATATACGTTTTACTTAGAATTGGAATAAAACAGCAGCAACAAAGTGTCATATCATCCAGAGTTTGAGAGTGCTGATAGCTTTTGCGCTTGGCATGTGGGTTTGTAAAGGGAACCAGTGTTGCCAGACAGTTTGTTTTTGCTTGTACAAACAAAAAGCATTGACATAGTTATAATTTCAAAAAATATTGCAATTTTTAAAATTTCCGATTTCTTATATGAAAAACCTCTTTAGAAGGTAAAAGTCTAATGACGAAAACATTTTCATACTGTAGTGGCGCTTGGTTTAATAAAACGAGAAGACAAAAAGAAATCAGCGTAAGAGTAGGCAACATTTTTTTTGTACGCAGCTTGGAGACAACGCAGGAAATAAACAACCAGCACAAAAATAGGCAGCACTTTCTTTTTCGCACAAACAAAACAGGTAATAAACAGTCCGAATAAAAGTAGGCAGCACTTTTATGACGAATGCAGCTCGTTTTAGTTTTGGTAGTAGATTTGCAATCTCGACAAAAGTAGTAATATATGAATTAAGAGAAAAAAAAAAACTCCAAGAAAATAAATATGAAATATTATATTATTGAATATTAATACCTAAAAGTAATAAAGTAATAAATAAATAAATAAATAAATAAGTAAATTTAATGAAAGTATTAGAATAAATACGTAAAACTAATGAATAAATAGCAAACAGTAAACTATAAGTATGAATTCCTTAAATAAATTAATAGTAATTGTAAAAAAAAAAAAAAAAAAGTATAAGATTTATAAAAATATTATATATATACACAGTGAATTAGTTTCTAACACTTATGATTAACCTAAAAATTAGCATATCGATAGGAAATGGTATGGGGTTACAGGGTCGTAAGAGCAGGCTTTCGATAGTTGTTGGTAGACTACGCTAGTGTCATCTGCAAAACGCGTGCCATAACTTAAGGCCTTCTTCTTGGTAGCAGCATCCGGTCTTTTCCGCTTTAAACGTCTAACAGAGAACACGTCTACCGGGCTCGACTCTGCAATTCGTCATTGGGAATCGTTGAAAAGTATTTTAAAACCCTATACAATATTAAACGGGCGAAAAGTTCACTTTGATCCTAATTAGTTTGGCAATATACGGCAATATACGGAAAAGAAACGAAAAAGAAAAACAAATCAAACGGAATTTTTTTTTGTTCATATCATTTTTGAATGATCTAATCTTCTCTGTGGAGCTTCCACTCCCAGAAGCAAACCTAGGCAGCCTCGTCCCCCGAATAAGGGTAAATATTTCTTAGTGGCAGCGGAGCAACTGAATCAGGCGCTAATGGGCTCGAGCATGTGTTTTGCAGGGGAGCGAGCAAGCGAACATAACCACAACCTGGACAGTGGTCAGTGGCAGACGCTGCAGATCGAGCAGAGAGCTCTCTTTCAGCGCTGGGGCGTTAATTCATATTTAGCATTATCTTTTCTCTGACCTGATTGCAGTGCATACATTTTCTGGAGGAGTTCCGAAGTCCACCAATGGGGCACGTGCAGTGCGAGGCAGCCCTATAGAGTTGCAGGCCAGCGTAGCAGCTTAAAGTTTTTTTTTATTTGGCTAAATAGCAATCTGCTAACCTAAATTTTCTCTTTTGTTCCCTATTTCTTGGTTTGCCCTAATTTTGCATTAATTTTTTTTTATTTGGGACGTGAACGTGAGCGACGAGTGGAAAATTTTTATTTATATCAAATGGAGTGCAAAAAGAAAAATTAAATTAAACAAAGTCCGAAATGAGTTAAAAGAAAAAAAATAAGTAACAAAAAAAAAAAAATCAAGTTAAAAATAAAAGAAAATTTTTTTTTGTGCAACAAAGAATAAAAAAAAAAAACTTATGTGCTAAAATTATTACAAAGACAAACAAAACTGGGGAATTATAATATTGGATAATGATTGTGCCCAGATCATGAATTTTTTTTCAGTGCATAAAAACAAAGAGTTATACACAACCAGCAGAAACATCTTTCAGCGTGGGTAAGTGCACCGATAACGGTTATTAAATATTAATTTGTTTTGGGCATAATTTTCGTCCGATATGTAAATTCACCGTTGTACTTTTTGCTTTCGAGTGTTGCTATTCTGTCCTAATTCGACCCATACGAGAACAGAATGAAAGAAAATAAACTAAACTTAACGTAACGGAATAAATATCGGGGGGAATTGGATTAATAAAAAGTAAATAAAAAAAAAAAAATTAAGGAAAGATCATGCCTTAAGCTCCAAGAAAATTAAAAATTAAGCTATATGCGCAACACAATAGCTACCTAGTAAAATTTACAAAAATATTTTTTTTCATTCCTATTGCACCTGTCCATTTAATAATTACAATATCATATTTACTATTATATATAATTTGCACCCGGTAATTTTTGCTTTCTTTCAGCCGCGTTCACGGTCACAAATTAAAACAAGTAAAGTCAAAGTTAAAACAATATAAAAAAAAAATATTACAAACTGCAAATGTTAAACATAATCATAAATTTAAAAATTAATGCTAGAACTACGACAAATTGTGAATAAATAGAATTAACATGAAGTCGAACTAAACGTTTTATAAATGGAAGTCGTGCATACCCTGCGTGTGCCAATGAATTGAGTATCGGATGATAAAAAGGGGTCGTTGAACTTTTGTTTGCATTATCAGCGACCATGGTAGGGAGGGGAATCTGCGCGCTACAACAGCTGATCGCGCTGGACAATCATTCGGCGGTGCTCTTGCCTTTACCTTCTTCGTTCGTTTAGTCTAATTTTTTTTGTTCTCTTCTTGCTATCGCTATCTCCTTTTTTTTTTTTTCTTATCTTGTCTGGAATTCATAACAAAAATGCACGCGAATTTTAAAATTAAAATCTAACAATTCAGAACTAGTAGAGAGCAGCGGTAATTTTTTTGCACCCCACCCGTGCCGACCAGAGAAAAAGCCGGAAGCAATCGCGTGCTCCGTTCTCGCTCCTACACCGACATCGGTTCTACCCTGCAATTTTGTAAATTTCCTTACACGTTGCACACTACAATACCTTAAAAAATGTTTACATATAAATTGCTCGATCGCCATCAATTGAATATTGAATGTCTAGACTAACATGAGAAGGATATGCGATAGATCAACTCAAATAAAAAACCTTATCAGATTGTCTAGTTGTTAAGGTATCGTGTCCTGTTGACCTTGTTGTTTGCTTTGAAGAATCGTTAAGATGGCAAATGTCTACACAAAAACCAAAAGCAATTACGCAGACTTGTTGGGCAGCCCAACAAAGACACTGAGCACTGAGACGAGCAAAACATGTCCATGTCCGGTGCAATAAACATTCATTACGTATGGTCGCATGCCACAAACAGAGTCGGGCAACAACACAACACAACACAACAGTCGGAGGAAGTCGGTATGCCTTAGTTTTTATGGCACAGCTGCCACTTGCCAGCAGACAGCCAGGAAATCAGAGTAATACACACACTTTCACACGCACATGCATACACACACACACACACACACATACACAATATCTTAAGAGTCTTGTAACAAGAAGGCGCAATGGGAATGTAACTGAAATCGCCAGTCGTCCGTTACGGTCTCCGGAATTGAACAATAAAATAAATGATATTTGCCCAAGTGGCTGTCTTGGCTGCCTTTTCTGACTGGCAACGGGCATCGGTTTTAAATTCAATAAAATTTTATGAAAATGCTGCGATTAAGTTGTATACAATTCCTGCACATGCCGCATATGTATGCGTGGCATGCCCCATGTGGGCTACTGAAAGGGTCAAGGCGCTTGCTCATATTGACTTTTATGACAACGGTCCGAGTGAGTGGGCGTAAAAAATGAAAACTATATAATCAGGCGTTAAAAATGCAACAGCTGCTGCAACAATCGAGGAGAAACGACAACACATTTTTCAATTCCGCCACGTTGCAGAATGCGAAATGGGAACGTGACAAAGAACATGCTACGTATTTTCGCATTTCATTTAACTTGGCGTAAAAGCGTAAAAAGATTAAACTGCTTTCTTGATATTTGTCACACATACGTTCAAATAAATACTCCAGTTATTATAAAAGAAAACATCTTGAAATGTATTCCAGCAATCGTATTCGATTTCAATTTGTTCACAGTCATATTTTTACTATGCAGGAAATTAAAAATTATTTTAGTTTTTCCAGAGATCTTTTTTTACACATTGTTTTCAAATTTGTTATCATCGAATAAATTATTCAATAAAAACAACACTTTTTGAATAATTTCAAGAAATATAATAATTTGTATCGTTTGGTTTAAAATGGTTTTTAAATTTCTAGAAATGGCAGCGAAAAATATTTGCAGAACAACAAAAATATTAATATTTTTAATTAACGTCACAACTACAATTCGTTTCTTTTTCTCTCTTTCTTTTGCTATTGTGATGTTTTAATTAAAAACACTTTTATATATATCGTATTCATTCGAACGTTTCCCTTTTCATTTATTTGAATTTTTTCTGTTTCTGTTTTAGCTACTGCGAAATGCGTGTGATAAATGTGTGGCAATAATTTTGGTCTGCCACGGCATGTGTGACATTTATTACAAATTTTAAGGTGCTGCCTTCGATTGTTCTGCGTTCGTCGTTCGTCGATGCTAGCAAATAAATTAGCTCACATTTAAAATGGAAAATTGGCAATGGAAACATATGCGGATGGTTGCAGTCGAGGGCATTGTATGGCAAATAAATCATTCAATCGTGGCATTTAATTTAAGTGGGTATCAATAAATGTTTATGGACGAAATGATCAATTGGCACCGTTATGTAGTGTAGACAACAAATAGTTTTTACTAATTGTATCTGCAATAAGCAGATTAAATTATATTTTTATATAACTGCCGGTACTTTAAGCTTTTTATGCTTTAAGTCCTATTTTGATTAAGCAAGGGTCGATTCTTGAATTTAATTTAGATACAAAATTGAAGCGATATTAGTCTCAAATTTAATATTATTCAATATTCTTACTATTAAATGTAAACAAACATTCAACCAAAATTAAAGAAAGCATTTAAATAAATGGTTTCTTATAAATATATGTTCTAATATTAATTGGCTATCTGTAAAGAACCGTGATTGGCGCCAGTTCTCATGCATTCAGAAGAACCGTTATCTTTTGCATGACATGCTCTGTTTTCCTTAAATTTTTGCCGTTTCATAATGATAAGACAATTGTTGAAAAATTTAGTTTAGTGAACTAAAATGTAATGAGTGCGATTTTGTTTGATGTTTTATTGATAATTTAATCCATTTTAACAAATATGCCGCGAGGTATAATATTGTAGAGTGAAGATTAGGGATAAATTTTGACCTCGAATGACCTTTACATATCATTATCTCTAAAAATTAAGAGAATTCGATGCGTAGTCCGATTTTTTTTTATAGAATTCAAGTAATTTCGTTAATTTAAAGATAACTGGTAAAAAACAATTGTGCTTTATACGTTAAGTCTCTGTAAGATTATTGGTAAAGGTCAAACTCACCCGTTTCTTGCTCCAATTTGGCCGCATCTGTGGGCAAGAAAGCATAAAAAACCACGATTTTTTGCACCCTACAGCTGAGAAAGGATACTAAGTTCTCGAAAATGTTGCAAGAACTACATCTTATGCCACGTCACAAGCAGGCGCGGCGTTAATTTGAGGAAGATCATCTTTCTACCCACAGGAACACATCAAGACATAAATCTGGTCCTTAAATTCCTCTGATTTACAATTTTTCTTTTCTAAATTATTTTTTCTGATGAAAAGATGAAGAATCTTGATGGTCCTGATGACTCGCTATTCTATTGGAGCGATTTTCAAAAGGATCCAATTTACTTTTCTAAACGAAATATGGATGGCGGTTCCGTTATGGTGAACGGTGCTTTTACATCGAAAGCCATGTTGGATTTACGGTTTATATCATCTCGAATGAAGAGCAAGAAGTACATTCGTGTATTAGAAAGCAATCTCCTTCCTTATATTGAAGCAAACAGTGGAGATCCTCTTGTTTTTCATCAAAACAACGCTCGCATTCATGTTAGCAGAGGAAAAAACGCTTATTAACTGATTGCTCAATCCAAACAGTAAACTGCCTGGCATGTTCCCCGGATGTAAATCCCATTAAAAATGTTTGGAGTACATAAGTAAGACGGGATAACGATGAAAAAACGAAAATTTAACGCTATTGACGAACCTAAGACGGCAACTATGACCTCCATTCGGCTGTATCCCAATCTTTTTAGAAAGTTATACGAATCGATGAAAAACAAATTTTTTTTGTATTGCTAAAGGTTGGTGTGATCCCATTGACTATAAAAAAGTTTAATTTCTGCACATAATCCCAAAGAATTGCCAATGAATCAATTTGTTAAATCATTATTGAAAAGTGTCTTATATTTATGAAACGCCCAAATATTGCTTTTTCTTAGTTAATATTATTTGCATAAACTAACCATTCTAAATTCTACTAAAACTTGTTGGTTTTATTGCTAAGAATATTATACTTATAAAAAAACAACTTCGATAAAAAATGTATTTTCTGAAATATTAACAAAAAATGGGGTGTCTTATGATTATGAAACGCACCTTATTAATCCAATGTTTTACGAGCAGCTAGCAAAATATATTCAAATACATAATTCTCTTAAAACTTTAATAATCTTCATTGTTTTGTCGAATTTAGCTTTAATTTTAAATTAAGAAAATTTAAAAGTCTATAAAATTCACTTCCTTTTTTGTTGTGGATTGCTATCGTTCTCACTTACATATTTTCTCACCCAGTTAAACAGGATTCACAGATCTTACGTCCAACTACAAAGAATTAAGTACATTTAAGTCCTCGGCTCAGGCAGAAAGAAGCTGAAACTAAATGAAATTAACATAAGAAAGTTGCACATGTTTATTTAAGTCTCCCAGCGAGGGGACAACAAATGCTTCCGGGGTGTTGCAGGGGCAGTGGAAAGGGGGATGAGGGAAGTGGGTTTTCCTGGCTGCTCCGACACTTAAGTTCAGCTCTTAAGGCCTTTGCACATTTACTTAAGTTATTTGGCTTTTTCTCTTGTTTTGTTTTTGTTTATGTTTTTGATTTTCTTTTTTTTTGCAGTCGTCGCAAAGGCCCCGAGCACCAAAAGGGCAAAAAAGCAGAAAAGATGCTGTTGCAACACACACTCGACAGACTCGACACTGGGTTACATTTTTGTTGGTCCCCCTTTTGTTGTGTTGCCAAACACTGTGGAATTTTCGGGACATGGATTTTGTTTTTGTCTTGCACACTGATTCCCATTTTATAAGCAGAGCAGCTCGGGAATTCGAGGAGCGTGTCAGTGTTGGCATTAGAGCTGACATGCCTGCAGGGACAATGCGAGGACACAGTGCTACCGATGAGGTATCTAAAGGCCATTGATGTGTGTTGTGCTGTTGCTGTTGTTGCTGCTCTTACTTGTCTCGACTTGATTGAGTTTTATGCACAGTTTACTCTCCCGTGCTCCAGTGTTCCCGTGTCGCCTAATAGCCGTCGGCCTTAAGCCACGTGGCATATATGCTTAATTTAAGTGGTGCTACGCTGATAAACTGAAACCTTTTGAAGTTTTTCTCTTCTACTTCGCCTTAAATTGCCAGCATTCGATTTAACAGATTCCCACCAAATATTCGCTTTATCATCATAAACTTGGCCAAGTGCTGAGCCAACTTGAACCTTGACGTCTTCGTTGTCAGCTAGAGTATGTCGAGTTTTTTATCTGCTCTTATATTCTTGCCATTCACCTTTATTTGCACTGCGATTTATTTATTCAAAAGCACAACAATTTTTATTTCTTCTTTTTCATATATTCACTTATTTGACTTTTAGCTAAACTTGGAGTCTAGTCTTTTGTGCCGAATGCCAATTCAATGGGCTGCATTCATGGGCTGTCTGAGTTCATTCCTATTTTTTTGTTCGTTTGTTTGCTTTTTTCTATAAATGTCTGCTCAGAGGTTGAACGAATGCTCACTTGAACAAATGTATGTGTATATGTATGTACGTATGTTTGTGTGTACTGCAAGTCATTGCTATTATGGTACAGATACGAGTATGACAGAGCAGTTGTCGTCATTATAAGTAGACACATACACAATATGAAAAATGCATTCGCACAACAGCTTACAAAAAACTCCAATGATTAAGTCACAGCTTAAGCTGCACAAATTCTTTTCAATTCTTCGCTTGTAGATTTAAGCTATCATCTATTTTTTAGCCTGAGCTTTATCAATATGCACAGCTAATCGATAGTGTTTCTTTGTTCAATTCTTTTTTCGTTCGTCGGCAGCACTTTTATTTTAAGTCTGCTTCAATTAGACGTCAGCAACTTGGCTAAAATGCAAAGTGGCTTTTCTGTTTGTTCTCTGCCGCCTTTGTGCAGATGTTCACGGCTTAAGCTAAAGGAATCTCCATTATGCAGGGCAATCGAAGCGCAAAGCGCCACTCAAAGTCAATTTCAAGGCGTCTGTCAATTGAGTTTTAGGACTTCGATTCCATATTGCCAGCTTGAATTGAGTCAATTCGGTCGGGGTTGAGTCGTAAACCTGTCTAAATTATGCATTGTATTTCAACAGTCACACACACATGCACACATACTTTCTCACTCTATGTCTTTAATACAAATTCTTAAACGGCAAATATGTTCTGCCCCTGAAATTAGGCAACGGAAATTATGATTATGATGTGTTCATTGTTTTAATACCTCCCGTTGCCGAAAGGCAATTTGCCAAATACGCAATACAAACACGAATATGAAGTACCAACAAAAGCACACACACACACACAAACACATGTAACTTTTTTTTTGCTCAACTTTTCAAGTGCTTACAAATCATCTTTTGTTTGGAATTATACTTTGGCTGGGTACATTATATAGGTGAAGACTTCTGTACTACTTCTGTAAAAAAGCTTGAATACACTCCTTTAAATTTATAGGTGAAGACTTCTTTACTACTTCTGTAAAAAAGCTTGAATACACTAATTGAAATTTATATTTAAATTAAATTTAACTTTTTTCTTTGTATCTTTACATTATTGAAGACTATAACTAATAAAAATCAACACAGTAACTTCATCTTGTTAATAAACTACTTTATATTTATTCTAAATTCAAAATGTGAAAAAAAATTTAAATGTTTAAATAAGCTCATATAAGCAATAATTAGCATTAAAGTTATACAGCATGTCATGTAAGTGCTTTGAAAAAAATAAAATTATAAATTTTTAACATTGATAAATAAAATTAAAAACAACGAGCAAGCTATTTTTTTGTATATTATATAATTTAATATACACCCAATTACATTACAAAACATAAATTGTCATTTTAAATATTGTAAATTCTATATTAAATTTTAAATCTTATTTATTTCTTATTTTATTATATGAAAAAAGAGAAACGAAGTACGAAAACAAGTTTAAATTCTTAGTAGTAGCGCCAGACGACATATTCCTTAATATATAAGTTCATACATTTTATACAGTAATAATAATAATATAGTAAAAAGAGTAACAAAAGTACGTATTTCTGAACTTGAAATTCTTTTATTTTTTTTGTTGGTTTTTGTCTTTTGGCGCAAGAATTTTGTTTACATTTCGTGCTAATCACATGCAAATCCTTTTAAGTCGCAATGACTTTGTGACTCGGGCGCATAATAAGCTCATTTGTAATGGAAATAAGTAGACACACACAAACACACACACACATACATATATGAGTGTTTGTTTGTGTTTGTAATAGCTGCAGGTTATTTGGCATAACCTTTTTTGTAGCTGTCGTTGCCATTTCCAGGAATAGGACTCCATGTGTGTGCAGCTAGCCTGCTTTTATTTATGAGTCTGTGTGCCAGTCTGCTTGTAAGCATGTGTGTGTGTGTGTGCCTGTCGCTCTGGCAACATTAAAATATGAATCTAATGTTCATTTTATGCGCGTAATTTACGCTGCAAGGCAAAAGGCGAAATGCGTGAGACTCATTTCTGCCCGGAATATACTTATAAGCCGAAGAGAAATGCATAATGATGTGTGACAGGGCTTTAAGTAAATATTAACACTGATCAAAAACTGTACAATGTTTCTACATTAAAGTCAAGTAGGCCTCGCATGCTTAAACTAGAATAATTCTAGCTTCATCACTTCATTACACTCCTAACAACAGACTAACAATCACACCTACATAAATATAAAAGATACTACAATCTAACGATCAGGAAACTATTAAAACATATATATACATTACTAACAATGGCGTCGAGAGGCGACTTTAATTTACTGACATTCGATAGCTACTCGGATTATCTGAAATCCTTCACAAAGGTTGAGGAATATCGATACTTAGGGAGCATGAAGGTCATTAAAACTTTTGTGAAACTTGGATATCGTACAAATGCCACAATATACGATGAGGCAGACTTCCATAAAATAAGGAAACGTTTACTGGAGTTGATTAATCCTAAAAGCACAAGTAGTCAGCTCTTTAGTCGATTTCTTGTGGGAGATGATCCAGCCCTGGTTGCTTTTGCACATCGAGAGGAGCCCAATGTGCAGAAAAAGTTATCAGTAAGCGATTAGATATATTATTTACATATTATATTATTTAAATTACGTATATAATTCTCTTAGACAATTATATTTCTACAAATACGACAGCGTAATGGCTTCGATATATCCGGCTATATAGACTTTGCAGACAGTCTTCAAAAATGTACAACCCGCAGTCTCGGGGCAACCAATTGGAAAGCTGTTTTTGAAGGTCGAATTCTGCTGAAACCGAATCGCAATCACTTGAGTTTCTATGATTGGCACAGCGGAACCGTTAGCTTTAATAACAGTAATAATTATGAGATTTTGAATTACGGATCCACGTTATGTTTCAAGCACATTGGCGACCACAAGATCGTCCCAGTAACAAATATTGACACTCCCTTTAAGGATAACGTAAAGCGCACATTAATTCAGTCCCCTATGTACGGATGTGTGGCAATCTATGATCACATTGTACGAAAAGCTCCTTAATAAACGCTTTATACTAACAATAGAAATTGAATTTTGTTTTTCTTATCCTAAAAAATCGATAATAATCAAAAGGGAAAATCAATAAATTCATGGTTTGATTACAGGATTCACTATTAAAGTCTAATCTATGCTCAATCGTCCTTATATATAAAATATTTTGTGTATTTGAAAAATCTAGTGAGCCTTGTGAACTCATCCTTAAAAGTTGTTCGTACGCTCTATTTAGTCATAAACAAATAACTACACTGACAACACATACAATAATACACAAAAATAACGAAAATAAAAACATAACATTTTTCTCATACTCATACATTTACATACATACATTTACAGAACTGACATAAGACACAATGGTGGGAAGAGGCGACTTTAGTTTGCTGAAATTCGATACATATTCCGCTTATCTGAAATCCTTCACTAAAGTCGAGGAGTATCGATACTTAGGGAGCATGAACGTGATAAAATCCTATGTGAAACTTGGGTATAGCAACAATGGACAAATATACGAAGAGCAGGAGTTCTATCAAGCAAAGAAACACCTGCAGGAGCTGATCAATCCCAAGTCCATAGTAAATAAACTCTTCAGTCAATACCTTGTGGGAAACGATCCGGCGTTAGTTGCATTGGCAGAGCGAGAGGAAAGGAATGCACTTAAGAAGCTGTCAGTAAGTTACTTGATAATATAACTTAAATTTCTCATTGACTACTCCGAGTTTCGTTAGACAATAATCTTCTTGCAAAAACGGAAAAGAACTGGCTTCGACATCTCCGGGTATATTGACTATGCCGATAGTCTGCTCGGCTGCGCCATTCACAGACTTGGGGCAACCAATTGGAGGGCTGTCTTTGAGGGTCGACAACTCCTAAGTCCGAATCGTTCAAACCTGAGCTTCTACGACTGGGAATCGGGAAATATTCACTACAATAACACGGACAATTTTGAGGTGATGCACGTCGGCACCTCAATAATGTTCAAGCACCTTGGCGACCATAAGATTATATCCGTAAATCCATCAGATTTTCCCAATAATGATCACGTGAAGCGTACATACCTGAACTCGCCATTGTATGGTTATATAGTCTTTTACGATCACATTGTTAGAAAACCTAGCTGAATATTAATAAAATTTATATTCAGAATCAAATATTTTTTTTTTATAAGAATCGATCATTTTTTAGATGATTAAAATGGAAGTTGTACCTACTAAAGTTATTCCTTTATAGCAAATATTTATTCAATAATCATAAGTGACCTTAAGATTTAAAAATATCAATCTGTCCTTTATGGATTTATTATGTTTTCATTAATTTTCGAGACTTTTACGACTAGAAGTACCATAATTGGTAGTGAATTGCACTACATATCTTTTTAGCCCATTTTGTTAAAAGCCACTTTAGTAGGGTAATTGAGACCTTCTGAAATTGAATACATATGAAGTCAAAAATTAAATTTAAATTTAAATTTTTTTTAATTAATTTTTTTTTTCAATTAAATTTTAATTAAGTTGTTTGCTAAAAAACATTGTGATGACCAGAGTGCACATTTTTTTAATTTTCTTAATTTTCCATTTGATATTCAATATTTTGGCTCACATAATAAAATCGCTCTGAAAGTTGAAAATTTTGCTGTTCGACTAGTCCGCGCTGCACCGGACGAAAATGGGTTAAGTTAGAACATTTTTGAATTTCTTTCCAATCAACATGTCGTATCATCTAAAGTTTTTACGAACGTCAACTTAGTAGGCTAAACACAACAAAAATAGAACAGTTACAATTTAACATTGAAACCTCTTACATACACACAAAAAAAAAAACAAAAAACAAATACACAAAAAATAAAAATAATAAAAAAAAATATACAGACTTAAAAAAACCAAAAAAAAAAGAAGAGAGAAATGGCTGCCCTGCGACCAGACTTTACTTTACTCAAGTATAATACGTATGCCGAATATCTCAGGTCATTTCAAAGCGTCAAAGATAAGCGATATATCAATGATGAGGATACCATCAATAGTTTGGTAAAGCTGGGCTATACCAATACTGGCAGAATCTACGAGGAGGATGAGTTCAAGAAATGCAAAGAACTGACATGGGAATTGATTAATCCAAAAATTAAATTGTGTTTGATGAGCGGCCATCTGGTTAAAGGAGATGATCCAGCTCTATTAGCATTGGCGGAACGAGAAAGGCCCAATTTATTGAAAAAGCTTTCGGTGAGCACTATACAAAAATAAAATAAATTTACCCGATTAACTCTAGAAAAATAATCATTTGCTCTTTCAATTCAAGACGATTATCTTCTTAGTTGTACGACTGCCGAGCGGATTCGATGTATCGAGTTACA
This sequence comes from Drosophila recens, assembly GCA_037043495.1. Taxonomy (NCBI): domain Eukaryota; kingdom Metazoa; phylum Arthropoda; class Insecta; order Diptera; family Drosophilidae; genus Drosophila; species Drosophila recens. Next base: position 46,884 of record JBAMBJ010001700.1, read on the forward strand.
AGGACTTCGAGCATAGTTTGCGGCTATTCGATATGAATGCCCGTGGCGCAACCAACTGGAAGGGCGTTTTCGAGGGCACCCACAAGTTGCGTCCCAAGCCGAGCGATTTGAGCTTTTTCGACACGCAAAAAAAATATGTCACCTATAATGACAGTGATAATTATCATACTTTGTCGGTCGGACATTCATTATTGTTTTTGCACAAGGGTGATCACAAAATGATTGTGCCGGAACTGAAGCCATCTATTCAAACAACTGCCAATCGAACAATGTTCTTGTCTCCAGTCCTGGGCACTATAATATTATACGATCATGTTGTACGAAAACCTATATAAGCCAAGAACTTGAATGTACAGTATGTCATGAATAGTTGCAGATAAAGTTGTATATCAGAATTATCCAGAGTCGTTTGTTAACTCTTAACGAGGCAGATTGTATTTTATAAATCTGCGAATTGATTCAATGTACTATAGTCGTGGAGAAACATGTTGAAAATAAGGCCATTCAGTACGTAATTTTGATCAAAAATCATGATACCTGATTACTATAATAAGAAGGCAATTTCTAGCAATTAGAAATAGCTAAATGTTGGTATCGATGTCACAAGGTATGCATTGTAAAAATAATGTGATATCTGATACTGATTGTTTTTACAAACATTTCAGCAGGCAAATTCAATTTAAATTTGTTTACTTCATTTCTACAAAACATTCTGCAATTAGACCATTAGCTAAAAGTTGAGTGGATAAAAATTAATTTAAATTGGTAAGTTATCAGTGTTCAGTTTGGGCTGTATGAGTGATAGAATAACTTTTCTTAATTTGATCTAATTTGTATGAATTGTCTAATGATTAAATAATTGGCAAAAAAAAACCAAAAGTTTACCCTTTTCATAAATCTTAATTTAAGCTAATGGATATCGCTAGATTTTAAAGACACTCGATAGTCAATCCCAATTTCACTTATTTACTTTGTGTTTGTGTATTTTATTTATTTTATTTTAGTTTTTGTGTGGACAACAGCAAGGGAAACATATGTAAATATTTTACAACATCAATTAGATATGAGCCATCAACAAACGGGCGTAGAAGCCACGCTTGTTCAGGAGTATGTCGAGACTCCGCCAAGAGTTTTCGTAGAGAAGAGTTGGTGGACCATCCGTGTTGTCCCCAGTGAAATCGCACCTCTCGCAGAGATTCGGCTGGAATCGGACAACCGAGTAGACACTGCTGATCAAAGTGAATGTGAGGCCCAAAGGACCTCGCTGTTGGAGGGAGTCGGACGACTCCAGACCCAGTTGGAATAGCAGTGAGCAATGGTCGGTTTGCTGATCGATTGGGAGTTCGGAGTTGTTAGGCGTCTCCCACTTGAACTTAACGCACCAGTTTTGGCCAAAAGCCTCGAAAACGGGGCCAGTCGTGAACTGATTGCGAGGAAATGTCTCCGATTGGGGCAGCTGGTGTAGGAGGCGTACTGTGATATGTGGCAGCTGCAGCAGCTTCATTATGCTGAGCAGTTGACTCTGCTTGGCATCGCGCTTGTCTTGAATATTACGTAGTTCCTCCAACAATTCGAGACCCGTCTTATGGCGGTACTCGCAGTTCTCCACGTGTGCCTCCTCTAGCAGACCGATTGGGCCCTTCCACTTGCAGCCAATGCGCTTGTACTTGCATGTGATCAGTCGCTTGGGACACTCATTGATTCCATGATAACGCAGTTGACCACGTGGCATCAGCATCTCGCATTTCTCACAGCCCACAATAACAGTGAAAAGTAAAAGCTCACCGACCACATGGCGATGTCGCTGTTGACGATAGATCCGCACTCCGCACCGTGGACAGGTGCCCAGCTGGGTGCCCAGCATCTTGTCCAGCACTCGCATCTGGTAGCAGCCGGCACAGATCAAATGTCCTTCTGGGCATTCAAACACCTCCACCAAAATTGGAAACGTGTTGCACACAATGCATCGGAAGTAGTCTATTTCTTGTTCCGCACCACTATTTATAATCAATCCGTCCTCTACCGGCACATTGTTCACCTCATCATCCGTGTCGATCTCCACATTGGGAGCAGTGATGTCTTCACTGTCCTCTGCTTGTTCTGTATCCCTGAATTCCCGAGTATCCGGACCGTTATACACATCCTTAGACGTCATGTTTGCCTGTAATAAAAATATATATTTATGCAATGATTATCAAAATATTTCTGTGATTGTGTTCAGGTCTAGGAATAACCGAACGAGTGAAAATTTATCGTAAGTTATATATTGGCTGGGAAAACTCCTACTTCGATTACAGGTAGAAATTACTAGTTGAGTGTGCTTGACTTTGCAGCAGTGAGTTAGGTTGAGACAAGATGAATTTATAGCAAGGTGATGTATTCGTTTGAAGTTCCCTCCTTTTCGGAGCGCAAGTGTCATTACGAAAGCAAAAGTCGTAGGAAGCGGTTGTATCAAATTCTCTGATAAATGCCAAAAAAAACGAAAATGAGTGAAGAGTACAGAAAACCAAGCAAAACAAGTTTTCTATATTTCTATCTCTTTCGTCTCTCTCATGTCAGACTCTCTCTGACAGCTTCGCTTGGGGTGAGATACATACGTACATATGTACATATATCTAAAAACAACAAAAATTTTCATACTAAAGCATAGTACGCTCTAGCCGAAAATATTTTTGCAAGGCCAAAACTCCATATAAAAAAAAGGGTTGCAAACATGCTCGAAATTATTTTGTAAGGCCATTTCTAAACGTATGTACGCTGTACCTAAATATGGGCAGCTCAGAATATTTTCTGGCATTTTACAACACTGTTTGGTCAACAGATGGCAGCTTTATTTTGACCTTTCAAAACAACGATTCAATCGATGTTTTGAAAGGTCAAAATCTTTTTGAACAGAAATGGCGACCAACAAGCAGCAAAATAAAAGCCGAATTGAGATCTTTGAACACAAAGAGCGAATTAGACTGATTGAAGAGGTGCAACAGAGGCCAATATTGTGAGATTTGACCGAAAAAAAAACATATTGACTTGATTTTTATAATCAATAATTTTTAGTTTAATAAATAGGGTATTAGTCGCTGCCACTTCTCAAATCATGTCTATTTGGTCAATTTTCTCTATTTTGTTGTGCTCTATGTTATTTATTTGTTTTGTTTATTTGTTGTGCACAGCTGACGCAACAGTGTGACCACAGCAGCAAAAGACCAACAATCTCTCAACTTTTTAGTGATTTTTGGTATTATGCTGTCACACTGAAGTTTGTAAGGCCGGACTTCAAAACATCGAACATTTCGAGCGTCCAAAATGTTTTCAGCTAGAGCGTACTACGCTTAAAGCCTAGTACCGACGTGAGATAAATTTTTAGCGGCGGAAAATGCTCAATATTTCGGTGTCGACGAGCGTAAAGCCAGAGTTGCCAAAGCAACACGAAAAAATAACAAAAAGTTGAGTGGTAACTCTATGCGTCAGCATCGGTTTATTTTAAATATGAACATGCAGAACTGATTTTGATAAAAAGAGGAGATAATAGGCAATGAAAATTTAAATTATAGTTAAAGCCGGGTATCCACCACCGCGGAAAATAAAAATTTCTGCCAAACTTAAAGCCGGGTATCCACCACCGCGGAAAATAAAAATTTCTGCCAAACTTCATATAAAAAAAACTGAGGCATAAACTTTTCGTTTTCGATTTCGTTGCTTGAGTATCCAGCAACTTGAACGAAATCCACAAATAAATATCGATTAATGGCCTATCGACAGCGTTTGTGGAACGAGAGAACAGCTGATGCACAGCTCAGGAATATATTGCCGACAATTATTTCGCTAGTGTCGATTAAAATAATAGAAGAAAAAATTGTGCGCAAAACCAAAAAGTGAGATGAAACTGTTTTTGCAACAATATATGCCGCCACCAACACAATCTCTTCATCGTCAGAGTTCATTTTATTAATTTTTTTTAAATTAGTTGAACTTTCAAAATTGGCGCTGTTACAAAACACAGCTGATTCGACAGAGTGACCATGCATGTTTTAGGTAAATCGCCACACGTTTTACGTATATGGGCACACTGTTGAATTTATGTTCCATACCCACGAAATAATTAGCAAATTCCTAACATAAAAATTTCGCGGTGCTGGAGACAGGCCTTAATATAAAAAAAACTGAGGCAGAAACTTTTCGTTTTCGATTTCGTTGCTTGAGTATCCAGCAACTTGAACGAAATCCACAAATAAATATCGATAAATGGCCTATCGACAGCATTTGTGGACAGAGAGAACAGCTGATGCACAGCTCAGGAATATATTGTCGACAATTATTTCGCTAGTGTCGACTGAAAAAATGGAAGAAAAAACTGTGCGCAAAACCAAAAAGTGATATGAAACTGTTTTTACAACAATATATGCCGCCAGTAACACAATCACTTCATCATCAGAGTTCATTTTATTAATTTTTTTAAATTAGTTGAACTTTTAAAAATGGCGCTGTTACAAAACACAGCTGATTCGTGACCATGCATGTTTTAGGTAAATCATCACACGTTTTACGTATATGGGCACACTGTTTTGTTTATGTTCCACGAAATAAATAGCAAATTCCTAACATAAAAATTTCGCGGTGCTGGAGACAGGCCTTAATATAGGAGAAATATGCTAAGGCATAGCGCGTATGAGTGAACCTATCGCCTTTTCCACCTCGTTAATCAGCATTTTGTCTGCTGTTTCAAAAAAAGGTAAATCTGCTGTTTTTTGATAATTTTCCGGTCATTTCGTTTGAGTTATTGTGAGAGAGTGAGATGGATAGATAGCGAAACTCTACACAGTTCAATGTTTCGCTGGGCCAGTCAGCTGTTTCAAACAGTGCTGGATAACGCCCGTTCCTTATCTGGCAACTCCGTTTTTAGCTTCAGTTTGGTTTTCGTCCGGACCGACAAGCGGAGATAAATGTCGTCTTCTTCTTTTTCACTTTACGCTAGCGTTTTTTTTTATATGGAGTTTGACTTACGCTAGACCTTTTATCTCACGTCGGTACTAGGCTTAAATCTTAATTTTTGGCGAAGCGACCCTTTGGCCCTATGACTCTATTAGGGTGTCCCTTATTTGGTCAAAGTCAATATTTTTAAACGCATACGGGCTAGTTCTGTTCATTAGGTCCTAAAGCACTCAGAAATAAATTTTTACCTCAATCGGAGTATGATAACCCGTGCCGACTTGGATCGGAAAATTTAAAGATTATATGGGACAAAAAAAATTTTTTTTTATTTTTTTTAATTTTTTATTTTTTTATTTTGTTCATTAGGTCCGAAAGAACTCAAAACCAAGTTTTCACCTTAACCGGAGTACGATAACCCATTCAAATTTGCATCGAAACATGAAAAAATAGTATTTTAACACTGACTATACATTTTTCGGTGATTTTTCATGTTTCGGTGCAAATTTGAATGGGTTATCGTACTCCGATTAAGGTGAAAACTTGGTTTTGAGTTCTTTAGGACCTAATGAACAAAATAAAAAAATAAAAAGTTAAAAAAAATAAAAAAAAATTATTTTTGTCCCATATAATCTTTAAATTTTCCGATCCAAGTCGGCACGGGTTATCATACTCCGATTGAGGTAAAAATTTATTTCTGAGTGCTTTAGGACCTAATGAACAGAACTAGCCCGTATGCGTTTAAAAATATTGACTTTGACCAAATAAGGGACACCCTACTCTATATAATGCACTAATCCGATTCAAATTTAAAATAAAACAAAAACTTGATCTGCGACCCGTATCCAGAAATCTATATACCAAGTTTTAAGTCTCTAGCTATTATTAAGTTCAGTTTATTTTTTCAGGGCCAAGCAGCCAATAATAATTTGCAAATTCTTAAAACAATATTAGCTAAAAATAAAAATAGCAGAACATAAATAGAAAATATAAGCTAATGATTTCTTAGGCAACCACACTAATCGAAAAAATCAATTATAAACTTAAATAAAACAAGCGGAGCAGTCGAGTGCACTAGACAGTAATATACCCTGGGCCTAGGCTTCGGCACGGATTTGATGCCAATGCAATTCTCATTTTAATTCTTAATTTTCCACCTATTGTTTCTGTGGCAGCTATATATATGATATGATATGTGATATACAGTTGCGGTCAAAATAATAGTAGTGCGTGCAATGTAATTACATAAACTGAAAAATAACGGACTTTCAATTTATCCAAATTTTTTATTCAATTTTTTTAAGATACGTTATTATATTGTTAATCAATCTGAGAAATCAAAGATCGTGAAAATTTATTATTTTTTGACTTAGCAATTTTTAACTTGTAATAGTCTGAAAAATGGGCGGTCAAAATAATAGTAGTGACGAACATATTACAATATTTTAATGATGAAATCAAGCCTAAATTAATTTTTTTGTTATTTAGAAGGTTAGATATGTGAAAGGCACTTAATAATTAACAAATTTCATACTTTTTTGTGAAGACTTTATTTTGAATTACAGCCTTACAACGACGGATCATGGAGTCCACCTGGCTTTGACATCGTTCTGGATGTATTAAGCTCCAGGGGCTCCTAGCGGTCTACTAAAGATGAATATTATATTTTGTTTGATGTTTCGCAATATCCCTCTTGATATCGGACCACAAATTTTCAATCGGGCTCAGATCGGGGGACCGTGGGAACCACTCCACTACATTAACTTTTTTCTACGCAAAGCATTCTTTCGAAGATTTGCTGGTATGCTTTGGGTCTATGTCCTGTTGGAACCACCAAATTATCGGCATATCATCTGAAAAATACGGTAGCATAATGTTTTGTAGATTTTTCACATGTTCGTGCCTATCCATTATGGTTTTGATCCAATATATGGGTTCGACCCCGTAAAGTGAAAATGCGCCCAGATCATTTTTCTCGAACCACCATGTTTGACGGTCCTGCAGGTGAATCTGGGTTGATATTCGGATTTTTATGGATACATTATATGTTATCGAGATCCTTGACCACCAAATAAACAAATTTTTGACACATCCAACCAATTGAAGTTTCCTTATTTCTCAAGGGCCAATTCAGATGTTCCTTAGCAAACCAAAATCACTTTTGGCAGGTATTTTTTTTCAATAATGGAATTTTTTCCGGACTTCTTTCTGCCAGATTTTTATTTTGCAAACATCCAAGAATGTTTTCCACCTTTTGGTTCGTACATAAGTTCTTTTTTATAAGTGCTGCAGGAGCAAAAGGGTCGCGTTTCAAATACCTCACTACTTTTGTCACTAGACTTTTGGACATGGATCGAGGTCTTCCTCGTTTATCTTTTTTTGGAGAGTACTTAATGACGTTTCTGACTATGGTTGGCAATCATCTAATCAAATTTTCCACTTCCTTAAACGTTATCCTTTTGGAAAGAAATTTTTTAATAGGAGCACGCTTTTCTGGAGTGCAATGCTTGCCACGCCCCATTGTAACAACTCTAAGCAAAAAATTGTTTATAAAATTTATAGTAAATTATCAAATTACATAAATAAATATCAAATCAAGTGCCTTTCCTGCTTAATATTTTTTTTTCACACTTTTAATGCATTCACTACTATTATTTTGACCGCCCATTTTTCAGACTATTACAAGATAAAAATTGCTAAGTCAAAAAATAATAAATTTTCACGATCTTTGATTTCTCAGATTGATTAACAATATAATAACGTATCTTAAAATAATTTAATAAAAAATTTGGATGAATTAAAAGTCTTTAAATTTTAAGCTTTTGTAAGTTCATGGCAAGCACTACTATTTTTTTGACCGCAGCTGTAAATGAGTGATTTTAACCAATTTACCCGATATCTTAAAATTTAAAAAATTAATTCAAAGTAAAAATTATTTAAAAACGAAAAAAGATTTGTAGACCAAATCAGGAATCGAACCCATCTGCATTGACAGACTGGAGGATTCGAACCGTGATATCCCGTTTTGCTTGCCGAGCACTTATCAGCTCGGCTACTGCGACACTTTGGCTGCTGCTGGCAAATTCAATATACATTCTCGATGTACTTCCGGAGTAAATGTAAAATGAATTAATTGACCATTAATTCTATTTATATACATGAAGTTTCTGTCAGTCTTTATAGCTGAATATCTTCACTATTTATGAAAGTTGGTGTGATTGGTCCTACACCCGTTGGTGTAAAAAAAAATGTACAATTTTTACTTAAAACCCTAAATTAAAGGTGATGTAAGATTTTGATGAAATTTGGTGGCCCTAGCTCTTACCATCTTTGAGATCCGATCGTTCATAAGGACATGGCTATATCGACTTGTCTATTGATGTCGATCAAGAATATATATACTTTATGGGGTCGGAGATGCTTCCTTCTGCCTGTTACATACTTTTCGACTGTAGACGCACCTCCCCGCGAGCGAAGCAAGCCGGGGGTAGGAGAGCGAAGCGAGGAGGGGGCGAAGACCCCTTTGTTTTTTTGTTGAAAATAGCAAGAAAAGCTTTCAATTTGAAATGTATTTACGAATAAATAAAATTGTAGTTTCTTTTAAAAAATTAAAAAAAAAAGTTCCCTAACTCAAAGTCTCTATAACTCGAATTTTTTTCTTGGATAATGGTGATTCGAGTTAGGGAAGTTCGACTGTATAACCAAATACAAAAAATTAAGTGGAAAATTCGAGAATTTCAATCCAGCTTAAAAAATAATGATCAGAAGTCTCGTTAAATAAATATTTTGATTTTTGTCTGTTGCGGACGTGACACATTTTAAACAGATTTTTACTTCAAATTATTAATATATATGACATTGGAAAGGACCCTTTGTTAAAAGAATTGATGAAAGCAAGAGGCAAAAAGAGGACTTGGTTGGTTAGGCTTGGCCATGAGCATACAAACCGCCATAAAACCATTTTGCTTTTATATTTTAAAGTTTAAATATGTATCCAGTGTTGCCAATTTAGCTATTTTGCCGACAGATTTAGTGGGTTGCAACTGGCAATTGTAAAACAGCGGGTAGCGGGAATTTTAGCTACTTCAAAAATAATTTTAGCTTTTTGAAAACATCTGGTAACTTTGTAGTTTTTTTTCCATTTGAACGGCAAAAAAAAATCGATAAGCCAAAAGAGCATTAAATTTTATCGTTATTCATAACCCCTAACTTTGTCAACTTTTTGTATTATTAAAAAAATTGGATGCAGATTTCTTAATTTAATCATCTATTCATTTAAATTCCGTTTGAATGATGCAAAAATATCCTTAAGCCATTAAGTACCCATGGAAAGTTTTTAAATTTTTTTTTAAAAGTGTATTTGTTAACTTTTTTCCTCGGTCCCTAACAAAAAATATTTTAATGAAAAAAAAATCTTAAAACAATTCTAAGAGTGAACTAAAAAAAAATTTCGGTAATATTTTTTTATGATTTTTTGAAAATAGCTAAAAAGCCACTTTTTGTATGAGAAGGAGAAAAAAGGGGCTAAAATAGTAATTCTTAGCAAATTTTAAATAGTCATAAAAAATATTAGCGAAGAGATTTTTCAATTTTTTTTGCATTCACCCCTAGAATTGTTTGAAGAATTTTTGCATCAAAATATTCCAAAAACACTGGATTAAATTAATACAAATATCGTTTCTTTACTCTAGCAATTTTTTTTAGCTACCAACAAATTTTTTTTAGCTTTTTTCAGCTTTTTTCAGAGACTTTTTTGGCTTTTTTATGACCCGAAGAGTTGGCAACATAATGTATCCCATTACTACAAAAAACAACTGTTATGAAAGAGCATTTAGTTTATTGACAACCTTAACTTTTCGCCCTTGGCTTAAAAATATTCAGAAAAGCTTATTTACATTCCCCGACATTATAATGAATCATCTGAACAAAAACAATGCATTCGCTTATAGTTATCCCAGTCGAAGTTTCTCTCAGTCAAAGTTGTGGTCGAATGGGTTTAATGCAGTACGTACTGAGAATTAACTTTTTGGGTCGAATCATCATTATGGCTCGTTGAAGGGAGTATTCGGGTCCCCGAAAGGCTTCCCAGTTGACACCTTTCTGATTGCCATTTTCTTTATATGCTCCCGTCAATTTTCTGTAAGAATTAAAGTTTACTAACGAAGCTCTAAGAAATAATAACAATTAACATTACAATTAACATTACATCCTACCTGAACTGACAACTCGTATACCACCAGCCAAAAGTATTTGTAATGGCGTAGTTGCCTTTGGACCAATTGTCTTTATCCTTATCAAATGTAGTGAATTTCATGTCACGATGCCAATAAAGTGAATCCCCAGATGTTCCATGAGCTTTGCCCAGAGTGTGTAGTTCATATTGTTGATTCTCATCGCCAATTGCAAACTTCTCGTAAGTTTCGAATCTTTGATCACCTTCAAAGTCCTCGAGAACAACTAATTCCTGCCGCCTCTCTGCAGTCATCGCGTGGATTTTGTCCAAACTTAAGAAATATTCGCCATCCAGATTTCCAAATCCATTTTTATATTCTGTCCAATTGCGATTAAAGTTGACGCTTCCATCCACTCTTCGAAGGATAATTGTCCAACCTCCTTCCCGAGTTTGAGCATCGCAGGCAACTTTAAAAATTTGACTACTAAACTTGGGGATAACTATGTCATAGATACCGCTGAACTTGGCCTCAGTACAATTGTGTGGGTTAAACCACGAACTGTGTTTATCCGATTCATTGACAAGTATTTCTACCAACTTCCCCTGTAGTTCCAGCTCCGCTCTAAGCACTTGGCTCTCCGCTTCGTTTTCTTTTGTTGTTCCAAATCCACTCATAAAACTTGATTATCAGCCCTGACAGATTGGATACCTGATTCCATATTTTTTTCCAGGTTTTCCAGCTCCGCTATAAGACTCTGGATATCCGTTCTTAAAACTTGGATATTCGCTGTGAGAGATTGGATCGCCTCTTCCTTGTCAAGTACAGATTAATTCTGTCGTTCGATCTCTGTTCCCTGAAGTAGAATATCCGATTCAACAGCAAGTATTGCATTTCTTTGTCGTTCCTGCTCGTTTGTCAACTTTTCCTGTCCCGCCCTAATAAATTGATTAGTTTGTAAACATTTCAATATTTATGATCCTACCTCAACTCGGATAATTGAGAATTTATTGATATATATTTCTTCTAAATCATTACAATTTGCGCTGGCAATCAGTGTTATTATTATTTCGTAAACAAGGTAATAAACAGGACATAATCACTTGATTAAGATGAAAATGTGAAATACTTTGAAAATATGATGTGTTATAGTTATATGTTTGCTTGAAAAAAAATTTGTTTTTAACTCAAGGCAAAAATAATATGAACTGAAAAAAAAGTGTGGATCATTTTTGGAAATTAGGATCTTATTTTTTGACTTAATCTGATTTTTCGCTGCTACGCATACAAGTACACTGATAAAAAAAAGAATCTAAAATCAAGATTTTGGTCTCAGAACTAAGAACATTGGTCTAAAAAATGCGTCGAGAACATGAAAATCTTGAAGTAAGAAAACACATCTTGATTCTAAGAACATTTTAATTAAGACCAAGTTCTTATTTTTAAGACCAAAACTCTTATTATAAGAATAAAACCTATTATTTTTTTAAGATTATGTGTTCTTATTTTAAGACCAAAAAGTTTTGAATACTCAAGAAAAAAATCTCAAATTTAGATTAAGCTTCTTAACAATTTAAGAAGCAAGAAGTAAGTTTTAGTTAACTTGAGGTCTAGTATGTCGATATGACTCTAAACAACATAAACAATACACAAAACACTTGCAGTTACAGCTGTTTTAAGAGATGCAAACTCTATCACCAGAACCGTTTTGCTGACTTGACCAGCGATCCAAGCCTCATGTCATCTTTGAGAAGCCAGAACCAGTTGTGAATTATTGGTCTCAAGAAGTGAAACAATTTTAAGATTTTTGTTCTTATTTTAAGAAAAAAGATCTAAGTTCTAAGATTTTTATTCTTATATTAAGAGCTTAACCTTTTTTAGAATAATATTCTTAGTTTTAGTAATTTGGTCTTAAAATGGTCTGTTCATGCCCGAAAGTATGCAGTGAACAAGGTCCCTTTTTCCCTGTTGTCAACAATTGCCCAAATTGGTTGCAACATATATTTTTAACATAGGCTAACATAGGACATTAAGTATAATTGTAATTTACATGAAGTATTAGTCTAGAATCGCACATGAAATCGCGCACACGCGTCGGAAAATAAATTGAAGTTTTTTTATAACGAAATCGCTAAGTGTTTAATTTGGCTGCCCTCAACACGAAGAAGCTTTCCACCCCTCTACAAACATTTTGGTCCTTCGAGCCGGATATTTCGCTGTCCAACAGGAGAAGTCCAGTTCGCCCCAGCTCGCACCGGTGGATAATCTACATACAAAGAAAGATAAGTTATATTTCTCCATTACACTAACACTTGCCCATTGCCAAGACTGGCAACTCCTGGGCAACAAATATACTTATCTTTGCGGCCAATTATTCCGGCACATCCAGTGTTCTTTTCAATATATATATCCCTATATATATATATTTTTTCGTCCGTCTCTTCCCATATTCCGGCGCCATATTGGTCTAATATACTTACCTCTGCACTTTGCCCTCAAGATCGCCGCCATACTTGCATATGTAACTACAAGGGTTATATGTACATCAAAGAGCCCAAGTAGCAAGTTCCGTTTGAAAAGAGAAAGAAAAGAAAGAAAATTAATTGCCTTTTTTCATTTGCGCTGTGCCAAAATTCCGACACCGGTACATACATACATACACACAATACATACATACGCGCACAGTGCTGCATACGTATGTACATATGTATGTATATAATTATTAACTACACATGCAACATATGTCTGGCCAACACAAATTATTTAAAATAACTAACACAACATTTATATATATATTCACATACAACGCACTTATTTCTTTGTATATAAATTTTGTCCACAAATCACATTGAAATTCCAAAGACACTTCGCAATTAACTCAACATATGTTTTGCCCATAAATACATATGTATGCAGTCGAATCCACTAAAAACCGTTTAAATATTATATATTGGGCCCGACAACAAAATTTATCAACATCACAGCGACAGATAACAACTTTTTGGGAAATCTCTTTGGATTTATTTTGTTTTTGCACTCTAATTGCAAATAAACACAAAACCCACCCCCGCAACAAAAGCAAACATACATATTTACACACACAGGCGAAAACGATCTTCACTACACTAAACAAGCACACGTCGAATTAATCGATTTTTTGATTGTCACTACAGCGGACTTTTGATATTTCACAACACAAACACATTCCTGTTCAACAATAAACTAATATTTTGTCTCTTTTTGGAAATTATTTATTTACCTTTTGCATTGCTGAGACATATGTACATACATATCCGATAACCGATATCACTTGGGTAACAACATCACGATCGTGGAACGAATGAAAGTGAAACATTTTTTTTCCTTATTTTTTTGCACAGTACTGAGTGACACTTGTGGCGATTATTTCACGCTGTTCAAAATAATAATATTGTTCTTAAATAAAATTAAGAAGAGTGATATTATTTTTTCTTCGCAGTGTTAACGTGTTGCAGCCAACTTCGATAATACACATCCACGTTTATCGATAGTTGGATATATTGAGTGATAATTACATTGGATATTTTTTATTCGAATTATCATTCAATAATTCCAGTTATTTTTTCCTTGCACACATTATCCGAATATTAAAGAGTTTCCACTGCGGATGCATCCACTTCCACTTATTCGATATTTTTCCTTATTTTTGTGAGCAAAATATTTATTTTATTTATTTTTTTTCAATATTCGAATTTTATCAAGAAATATATATTTGTTGTCACCCGAACAGAAATATATTTACTCCTCGTCTCAATATCGTTGTCACGTTTCCACTGCAGACGCATCCATTTCCACTAAGTCTTTTACTTTATTTCTTTTGTTCGATTTTTTATTTTTGTCTTCTCTTACAAAAATAAAAAAAGTAAAGGTATCGAAAAAAAAATATTAGTAAATATTCAAACAAAAATTGGGTCTCCGCTGGGCACGCTCCATTATCGTTTCCTGTAATTCCACTTGCATCCTCGAGTTTTTTATCACTTTCGAGTCTATTCGTCGATTCTTTTGAAGGCCTATTATGCCAGGTGACGAAAAGGAACCGCGTGCCAGTTCGAGCGCATCTAAGGAGAAGAACGTGCCAGAGAAGACACTTTTACCACCCGATACAAGACTCACTCGATCCGCCAGTCAGCAGAGAGAAAACAACAGGATGTCCGCGTTAGCCAACTTTATTACGATGACAGATAGAATGAGTCAACTGGAGACTCAATTCAATTCCAACACAGGAGTTTCGCTACACACATTGAAAGTTCGCCTAGAAGAAATACGGAGCATGTGGGACAGGGTGTCTCAAGAATTCCAACGCTGCTCCAGAGTTTTTTCTGAATCGGGGCCCAGCGATGATCCGGATTATGGCACAATTCATGCCAAATATTCCTACTGTTATGCCGTTTATGAGCGTTGTGCTGCATCACTGGGCGAACAAATTGAAAACGCTACAGTCCAGATTCCGCCTCAGACAGCTTCCTATCAGCCACGAGGCTGGCGTCTGCCTCCAGTCGAAACAGAAGTCTTTGATGGAGACTATCTGAAATGGCCCACTTTCCGAGATATTTTCACTGCGATTTATATAAACAATCCTAGTCTGACCCCAGTTGAGAAACTTTTTCACTTGACTTCCAAGACTAGTGGCGAGGCAAGAAAAATCGTGGTCAAATCTCCGCTCACCAATGAGGGCTTCGCGTCAGCGTGGAGAGCATTGAGTGACAACTTCGAAAATAAGAGACTTTTGGTCACGAATCAGTTGAAAATACTGTTCAGTGTGCAATCCATTTCCCACGAATCCGGAGCTGCAATCAAAGATATGCAGAGCACCATCCAAGGGTGCCTGACTGCTCTGGAACAGTCCGACGTTTACAGTGAGTCTCCGTTCTCGAATAGCATATTAGTTTTTATGTTTTCGTCAAAGCTTCCAAAGCAAACTCTAGCCCTTTGGGAACAGAGTATCCAAAACCAAATGGAGCTTCCGACCTGGGAGGATTTTAACACTTTCCTGGTTGAGCGTTCTCGCACACTAGAAAGAATTGAGGACGTTATCGCATCCTCAACTTCACACCTTCAAGGTAAATCAGCTCGAAAGGAGCCTGTTTCCAAGAAGGTGAACTCCTTTGAAGCTAAGGTGAACGCAAAGGTTCAGACTTGCAAATTGTGTTCAAAGGAGAACCACCCCATTCGGTTATGTCCAAAATTCCTCAAGATGACTGTTAACGAGCGTTCCAACACGATAAAACAGCAGAATCTCTGTTTAAACTGTTTTGCCAGAGGGCATCAATTAAGAGAATGCACAAGTGCGCATAACTGTCATACCTGCAAGGGACGTCATAATACTTTGCTCCATCGTCCGCAGGCATCCACTACTCCAGCAGTTTTGAACTCATCTTCTTTACAGTCCACTTCCAATCAGCCGCAAGCCACTGTTCAAAACTACTTTTCCGCAAGCACGCAGAGCGTTCTCCTAGGAACAGCTGTCATACATGTGTGTCACAGGGGCACTAAGTATACAGCGCGAGCCCTGATCGATTCTGGTTCAGAAGCAACCTTTATTTCTGAGCGGCTATTCAAAATGATTCAAATTCCATATCAGCCAGTTGACGCTCAAGTATCAGGGCTCAATGAAGCCATTGCTGCTCAGCCTCAGAAGCTTTGCCAATTCCATATTGGCTCTCCAATCAAACCAAGAATCCAAATCGAAACATCAGCGTACGTCCTTCCAAAGCTGGCAGGAAATCTGCCCTCCTACACTATTCCACAAAGTGCTTTAGAAGGTCTGCCAAATCTGGAGTTTGCTGATCCACATTTTTATAGGAGCTCACAGATAGACGTGCTTTTGGGCGCTGATATCCTTCCTTCCATTTTACTGAAAGGCTCCCATCCAAACATTTGCGGCACTCTCCTTGGTCAAGAAACGATTTTCGGCTGGACCATCACCGGCCCCGTTTCAAAATCCAGTGCCAAATCCATATCGTCGTTCTCTACTCGAATTTCATTAAATCCTGAAGCGAGATTAGAGAAACTTCTCACAAAATTTTGGGAGGTGGAGGATATACCAGTCAAACTGGTAAAGGAATCCGACATCTTGTGTGAGAAGATATTCCAAAGTACGACCACACGTTCTGAGAATGGCAGATACGTTGTCACGCTACCTTTCAAGGATCCTGATCACATAGACTTGGGACATTCAAGGTCCATCGCGCTAGCTCAATTCCTTAGAAATGAGAGTCGTTTAAGCAAAAACGCTCTCCTCAAAGAGCAGTACGACTCGGTGATCCAGGAGTATTTGGACTTGGGTCATATGAAACCAGTCCCTTCCACTAATCGTTCCGACAATTTTTATCTTCCACATCATGCTGTCTACAAACCAGACAGCACCACCACAAAGCTTCGCGTTGTTTTCAACGCCTCCAGTCTGTCGTCAAACGGCAAGAGTTTGAACGATGTCCTGTATCCAGGTCCCGTTCTGCAAGCGGATTTGACATTGCAAATCCTGAAATGGCGTTTCTATCGATACGTCTTCAATGCTGACATCACAAAGATGTATCGGCAGATCCTTGTGAATCCCAATCACACTCCATACCAGAGAATCCTATTCCGGACAAAGGATAATGAGCTTCGAGACTTTGAACTCAACACTGTCACTTTTGGTGTAAATTGTGCTCCATTCTTGGCGATACGAGTACTGCAGCAACTTTCCAAAGATGTGCAATCTCGTTATCCCATGGCAAGTGACGTAATAGCAAACTGCATGTATGTAGACGACGTGTTGGCAGGAGCCCACTCGAAATCTAATGCAGTCCAAGCCATTTCCGAACTGCGTGAGGCTCTTGAATCCGCAGGTTTTCCTTTACGGAAATGGACGTCAAATGAGAGAGACTTGTTAAAGGTCATTCCAAAAGATTTTCGGCTGAGATCTGATTTCTTAGAAATTGAGGAAGCCAGCGATGCTAAGACCCTTGGAATCCGATGGAAAGCAGACTCTGACGAGTTTTTCTTCTCTCCTGCCCAGCTCGTAGTCCAGGCTTCTATATCGAAACGACAAGTTCTCTCTCAGATTGCCAAGCTTTTCGATCCAGCAGGATGGCTAGCACCATTTATCATTCAAGCCAAGATTTTCATGCAGGAAATCTGGCTCCAAGAATTAGGTTGGGATGATATGCTTCCTGATGACCTGACTAAAAAGTGGCACGACTTTGTGAGCCATTATTCACGCCTTGGCGAAGTTCGCATTCCCAGATGGGTGGAGTTCAGTCCAAAAGGGCTCACCCAAATCCACGGTTTCTGTGACGCGTCGCAACGCGCATACGGCGCTGCTATTTATGTGCGCACAGAGACAAATGGGAAGGTAGCAGTTCATCTTCTGACCGCAAAAACGAGAGTCGCTCCTATAAAAACGGTTTCCTTACCGAGGCTCGAGTTGTGCGGTGCCATGCTATTGGCAGAATTGTCAGCAGCAATTTTGCCACAGCTACCGATTCCACAATGTGAACGATACTATTGGACGGATTCGACCATAGTATTAGCCTGGCTCAACAAGCTTCCATGCAATTGGACCACGTTCGTCGCCAATAGAGTGACGAAGATTACCCAAGTCACTGACTCCAAGAAATGGGCCCATGTACGATCCGAGTACAATCCAGCGGACCTGGCAAGCAGAGGTGTCTCCCCATGTGAACTTCTAGATAGTGATCTGTGGTGGCACGGGCCAGATTGGTTGCAACTTGAGCAAAACCAATGGCCGACTTCAGTTGATATCTCGTTAGATACAACTATTGAGCAACGCCCTATAAAAGTCCATATCGCAGTAGCGTCTCCCACTTTCACACTTCTTGAAAGATTTTCCAAGTTCCAGAGAGCTTTGCGAGTGATGGCATACGTATTCCGCTTCATAGATATTTGCAGGAAAATTCCTACATCCATTCTAGTCGACCCTGACCACACAGAGCTTTCTGCCGTTCAAGAACGGCTCGTCATTCTCACCCAAAGGCATGAGTACTCAGCTGAGTACAAATGTCTGTCCCAAAAGAAACCGGTCCTGCGATCAAGCAGTCTCCTAAACTTGAACCCGTTTCTGGACAAAAGGGGAGTCATCCGAGCATGTGGACGCATAAGAGCATCTGACATGTTGAGCTATGACGAACGACATCCAATCATACTCCCATATGCATGTCCATACTCACGCCTCCTGGTGAATTTTACGCACCATATCTCCCTACATGGAGGTAACCAGTTAGTTGTGCGTCTTGTACGCTCAAAATACTGGATTCCAAAGCTCAAGGTGTTGGTTAAATCCGTCATCCACTCCTGCAAAATCTGCATTCTCCACAAGAAACAGCTGCAGACTCAGCTTATGGGAACTCTACCTGTAGAGCGAACCTCCTTTTCCCGACCATTTACTCATACAGGTGTCGATTTTGCTGGCCCATTCGACGTGAAGAATTACACTGGTCGCGCGTGCCTTATAACCAAAGGGTACGTGTGCGTCTTTGTGTGCTTCAGCACCAAGGCGATCCATCTGGAGGCGACTTCAGACCTCACCACGGAAAAGTTCCTGGCAGCCTTCGCACGGTTCGCAGCCAGACGTGGTTGTCCATCCACTTTGTACTCTGACAACGGCAAGACGTTCGTCGGAGCTGCAAAAATCCTTTCACAAGACTTTTTGGAGGCCACAAAGAAGCTCGTTCTGTGCAAATATAGCCACCAGAAGTTGTCTTGGCATTTCAATCCCCCCAGTGCGCCCCATATGGGTGGGCTCTGGGAAGCCGGCGTAAAAAGCTTTAAAACGCTATTTTTCAAATCCGCGTCCACTTTAAAGCACACCTTTGAGGAGCTCTCGACTCTGCTCGCTAAGATAGAGGCGTGCCTAAATTCCAGGCCAATTTCTCCAATGTCTGAAGACCCAACTGACCTATTGGCGCTGAGTCCAGGTCATTTCCTTATTGGTGGTCCACTTCTTTCCACAGCAGAGCCTGAAATTAATGAAAGCGCAATGTCCATTCTTAATCGTTGGCAGCGCGTGAAGGCTCTCCACCAACAGTTTTGTCTCCGTTGGAAAGATGAATATCTCAAAGAATTGCACAAGAGAAATAAATGGCAATCACCAACGCGAGACCTCCAATGCAATGACTTAGTTATTATTAAAGAGGATAATCTTCCAGTAAATGAATGGCGTCTTGGGCGCGTTCAAAACACGTATCCTGGCGCAGATCAAAGAGTGCGAGTGGTCGATGTCTTAACGACCCGAGGTGTAGTTAAACGACCAATTGCAAAGTTAATTTTGCTGCCTCCAGAGACGGACGTTCCGTCTCCAAAACGACAATAATCCATTTCCATTATTAATTTCCGCACCCGCTTCATTTCAGTACAACACGCAATGGCACCGCGTCCACAAGCGACACAGGGCAGACGTCCACGAGGAACCGCGTCGTTCCGATGCCGAGTCTGCCGAGGAGTCCACGCATTGCGGAAATGTCAGCGCTTCATGCGGCTAACAGCGGAGAAGAGGCTCAGGGCAGTGTTGGTGAACAAATACTGCCCCAAGTGTTTGGCCCACCAGCACTCCGGAGAGGGTTGTCGACGCCAGGACAAATGCCGTGTGTGTCAGCGGGACCACCACACGCTGCTGCACATGCACGAGCCAAGGCAAGGCTCCCCGATCCGTCAGCGAGTGAGATCCCGCTCTCCATCAGCAGCAGCTCGCACTCCAACTCGGCCCATCCCGACACTCTCTCTCACGTCTATCCTGGAGCAGCAAAAGACGACAGTCCTCCCAACGGCCCTCATCACGTTCGACACCGGCAAGAAATCTTTCGAGACTCGAGCGATTATCGATCCATGCTGTCCTGTCAGTCGTATCGACGCATCTCTGGCAACGGCCTTCGGGCTTTCCGTCTCCCGCGTCGGTACCGAAAGAGCTTGCTCGGTGATCGTCAAATCCAAAGTGTCCGACTTTCAACGGGAAGTCATTTTCCAGCTGCTGCCGACGCAGTACCGGACACCAACGAAGCAGATAGCGGAACGACTCTGCGGCAACGAGGCCAATCTTCGTCTGGCAGACGATTTTTGGTTCCGTCCGAGCACAATCCACATCGTGCTAGGCGCGGATCTCTACTCAGAGATCATGCTCCCGGGATTCCAGCCGAGCCGAGCAGGATCACCAATCGCCCAGAACACTGTCTTTGGGTGGATCTTCTCCGGGGCTTGTGCCCACCAGTGAGACTGGCGTCTGGTTTTTCTTTGCAGGATACTGCAAGGGGGGCGGTATGTTCATGCCCAAAAGTATGCAGTGAACAAGGTCCCTTTTTCCCTGTTGTCAACAATTGCCCAAATTGGTTGCAACATATATTTTTAACATAGGCTAACATAGGACATTAAGTATAATTGTAATTTACATGAAGTATTAGTCTAGAATCGCACATGAAATCGCGCACACGCGTCGGAAAATAAATTGAAGTTTTTTTATAACGAAATCGCTAAGTGTTTAATTTGGCTGCCCTCAACACGAAGAAGCTTTCCACCCCTCTACAAACATGGTCTTATATCAAGAACAAAATATTTAAATTTGAGAATTTTATTCTTATATAAAGAACTTACGATTTTCAAGATTAATATTCTTAGTTTTAGTATTTTGGTCTTAAAATATTCTTATTTCAAGAACAAAATATTTAAGATGAATGTTCTTGATTTTAGAAAGTGGTCTTTTTTATCAGTGTACAATATTTGATTGTGTTAGTTTGGGCACCACCGCACTGTGGCTCCTTTCCCGAAAACTCGTGGCAAAAATAAATTTTCGAGTTGATCCGTTTGAGAAAAGTGTTTATATTTTTGAACTAAGAAATGGTTGAAGTATTTTATGCAGAATGTCTTATATTTTAAAAAAATGTTGTTGTAGGCTGCGGAGCTCGTCAAATTTCAAGAATGCCAAGCCAGAAATTTTACGCCTTAAGGGCGTAGTCCATCTTTGAATTGAGCTTAGTCGTTGTATTAAGCTTATTTATATATATTAACTGGCCTATCTTTAAAACTAAATGCATATATGAAAAAAAAAAATTTAAAGCAGAAATTTTTTTTTTCTTTTGCATCTACACCCAGCGACAAAAAAGAAGCCGCACTCTTTCTTTTACTATTTTTTGAAAATTGCTAAGAAGCCACTTTTTGCGTAAAAAGTGGCTAAAATAGCAGGGACTGCAAATAATGACTTTTTTTTTTTTTAAATAAAAAAATCAGACACTTTTAAAAGACCTATAAAATAATGGTTTGCACCAAAATGTTTAGTTTTTTACAATCTCTGTATTTCCACCATGATTTTTATTTTTATGATTTTTACTTTTTTACTTAATGGTAATCATTATTTTTGAGTAATATTATAAAACTCAAAAATAATCATTATAAATGAGTTTTATTTTTTTCGCTTAAAATAAAACTCAAAAGAAATTTACGGCTTCTGTGTTACGATTTTTACCAATATTATTTTATATCCCAATAAAGGGACACCATATCTATGTACCTCCCAGCATAATTTATTTTTTTATCGGAGTACGGTAACCCATTCAAACTTGCATCAAAACATGAAAAAAAGTATTTTAACACTGATTGTACATTTTTCGACACCATAGCTACCACCCAGAATATTTTTTTTTATTTTCGGCTCTAGTTTTAGATTTTATTATTTTTTTACCGAAACCCGATTTCGCCTGCACTTCTTATCAGTGCTTATCAGTTCTTAAAGCAAACTCACATACATTAAATCCGATGAAACGCCTTCCAACGATGATATTTGATGTTGTTGTTGCTTTTAAATAAAATATGATATTATGTTTTAATATGTTAATTAATATGTTTAATATGTGGCACGTTTTTAAAAAAAATGTATTTCTCTTTGTATTTTTCCCTGTGCAATTTTATTTATTTATGATTTTAGGTATTTATTCGTTTCGGAAATGCTTCTGCTTTTAATTTTTTTTTTTTCCTATGTATAATATTTTTATTTATTTCAGAACAAAATATTTTTTTTCCCTTGTAGATACAGTTATTTCATTTTTTGTTTTTCCCTGTTTTCTCTTTACTGGAGGTTCACTGCCTACAAAGCAGGTTCACTGCCTACGAAACATTTTCAATTTTGTTTTAGATTTTTCTTTTTTTTTTTCTTTCTATAACTTTTTGCACTTTTAATTATTTTGTGTTTTGCCATTTTTGATGAAAATACTGGGGTGATCGACGTTGAAATATTTATCAGATAATTTTGGCCTTTTTGGAGCAACGGCTTTGGAGCTTCCTCCAAGAAAATCTTTTCGCAGCGAGTTCAGCTCGAGATTCCCAAAACAAATACAGTGCCGTCTCCTCCAATAGTCTCGCTTGGCGTATGCCGTAGTTTAAAGCACTTATTGGAAAGGGAGACGGCAGTAGTGGATTGGAAATCCAACTACTATTTCTAATTTAAAAACATTCTTGTTACCTTTAAATATAAGTACAAAACAATGCCGAAGTGGCCAAATGCCTTGCAGGTCCAAAATTGCAACCAAGAAAAGTTTCCACTGCGTTTCGCTAGACAACAGCAACCAGTTGAAAAAAGAGAAAACCTTCTTTTGTTTTCCTTTTAGGTTTTGTATTTCTTTATTTTAATTTATTAATTTTTTTTTATTTTTCTTAATTGTTCTGCAGCAAAGCAGTGCACTGCAGTGGCAGATGCTGGAGCGGAAATGGAAAGATGGGTTATGGGGCCCTCTGCACTTTTTATACGCCGGCAGACCTTTCGTCATGCCGATAGCAGTGGCGCTGCCAACGTTTGCGCAGGCGCTTTATCGCAGTGGCAGCATTGTTGCCGTCGCAGCGATAATGCAAAAAAGCTGGCTGCTATGAATAAACGTTAAGTTTGAATGGCGCGCTACCGCGGCCGTTACATGGGGTCTGCCCTGCCTCCTTCTGCCTGTTACATACATTTCACAAAATCATACTCTGTTTTGCCCATTTTCAATGGGCACAGGGTAATGAAAGAAAATAAATTATTTATATGCTACATTAAAAATTGTTCGTCACATAATGTGTGTTAGAATTTTTGGGGCATGGAAATGTTTTCGTCACTAGATTTTTACCTCGTAAAGAGGATTTTTTTAATGATTTAATTATCTTTTAAGCTATTGGTCGGATTTCGCTAATCGAGGAGTCATTTATTTAATAAAAAGAAAATTATTAAAAAATGTTACCAAAAGGCTCTAACGAAATTCGCTGCAATCATTTAAACTTTGACCCACCCCTTTGTCTCACGAAACAGGCGAGTAACCAAATGTCTAAGTATGCAATTTTGTTAGTTAAAACTATACTTTTCAATCGGTATATAACTCGATCTTATCGGACAGTCGTAGCAAATTTTCTAAGGTGCGTTTCATATTCATAAGACACTTAGAAATTGCAAATTTTAACTTTAACAAAAATTAAAGAAAGCATTTAAATAATTGGTTTCTTAGAAATATATGATCTAATATTAATTTGCTATCTGTGAAGAACCGTCATTGCATTCTCAAGAATCGTTATCTTTTGCATGACATGCTCTGTTTTCTTTAATTTTTGCTGTTTTAAAATGATAAGACAGTTGTTGAAAATTTGATTAGTGAACTAAAATGTAATGAGTGCGATTCTGTTTGATGATTTATTGAGTATCTAATCTTTTTGAACAAATATGCCTCGAGGTATAATATTGCCGAGAGAAGATCAGGGAAAAACTTTGACCTCCAATTAACCTGGCTTATCATTATCTCTAATTTTAAGAAAAAGTAAGAGAAATCGATGCGTAGTCCGAATTTTTTTATAGAATAAATCTAATTTTGTTAATTTGAAGCTAACTGGTAAAATAAAACTTGTGATTCCTGCGTTAAATCTGAGAAGGATTATTGGTACAAGATCAAACTCATCCGTTTCTTGCTCCAGTTGGGCCGCGTCTGTGGGCAGGAAAGCGTAAAAATCTACGATTTTTCGTACCCTACAGCGGAGCAAGGATACTAAGTTTTCAAAAATGTTGAAAGAACCATATCTCCTTAAAATCCTCTGATTTACAATTTTTGTTTTACAAACTATTTTTTCTGATGAAAAGAAGGAAATCTTGATTAAACTACTTAGTCGGCAGTGCTACAGTCGAGCGGTACTCGACTGTCGGAGACCCCGTACTTATTATAAAGATATCTCAAACAACAAAAAGATGTTCATACTAAGACTTTATTTGGACTGATCGTTCCTATGGCAGCTATATGATATAGTAATCCGATTTCAATCAAATTTGGTCAGTATGTATGGGACCATCTTTTATGCATATTCTGTCAGTTTGGTTGAAATATCTCAAACAGCAAAAAAGTTTTCCATACTAAGACTTGATTTTCAACTGATTGTTCCTATGGGAGCTATATGATATAGTGGTCCGATCCAAAATCTAAAACAAACTCGATCTGCTTGCAATATAGACGAACCTACATACCAAGTTTGGAGTCTCTAGCTCTTATAGTCTCTGAGATCTAGGCGCTCTTACAGACGGACAGACGGACATGGCTATATCGACTCGGCTGTTGATGCTGATTAAGAATATATATACTTTATCTATTTTAGTAAAAATCGAGGAAAAAAGTTTTGAAAAATTGATTTTTATGATTTGATTGATTTAATGGGTTAAGGAAAGTTTTATATCATTAAAGCGAAATTGAAATGACCTTTCCATTGATGCCAATATGTTACCGATAAAGGAACAAATAAACCCCCAAATCTCAAAATGTTTGCTGTGCCAATAAATATGTTCGCCAGTGTAGGCGACTGGAGCCCCGTTGTTGGGCGAAAAGTACATTTAGTACATAACTACCTATATTAATATTTGTCGCGATTAATATTATTTTATTTTAAGCAGTGTTTGCTTTTCCATAGTAAGTACGGGGTCTCTGACAGTCGAGTATGATCCTATTGACTATCAAAAAATTAAATTTCTGCACATAATCCCAAAGTATTGCCAGTCAATCAATTTGTTAAATCATTATTGAAAAGTGTCTTATCTTTATGAAACGCCCAAATATAAATTTTTCTTTATATAATTTGGTTTGCATAAACTAACCATCCTAAATTCTACTGAAACTTGTTTGTTTAATATAATACTTAAAAACAACTTTGATACAAAATGTTTTTTCTGAAATATTAACAAAAATTGGCGTGTCTTATGATTATGAAACGCACCTAATTATTTCTGTATAAATTGCTAGTCGCCTTTTGCACCCTTCGTTCTGCTTTCTTCACTAGCGTGGACCGCTGTCCATAGCGATAAACGTTTGCTAAGCATGATAACTATTATCAACTGCTCTAAATGTTCTGATGGTTCCCCTTTTGTTTAGGAGATTTATGTGCTCTTTGTTGGATTGTGAGATAGAGAGATGAAAGAACTTTTTGAAATTCTGATTTACAACAAAACTGTCATCAGAGACTTTCTCTGAGTTTGATTCCCTTTAAACATGACTATTCACTATTTTTATCGCTATTAATTGTAAGTATGTTATCTGTGTTGTCTTATAAATATTTACAGTCTTACTGGAGTTATAGTCTCATGTGGACTGATCCAATAATAAAACTTTTGCTGAATCACTCATAGAACTGTATAAAATCAACACAATTTGCCTTCGCTTTCTCAGTATCTCTTGAAACTTGATTCGCAGCTCATCTTAAAATGGCTTATATATTTGCTTTCTTCCTTATGTTATTTTGTTTATCGCTCTAAGATTCGTTCAGAATACAATGGCCCATAGGAAAAAGGAAAAGATCAAACGAAATGGTTTTATGGAGCTCCTGATCGAGATGAAGCAGAAGGGAAGCTACACTTTGGAAAATGGAGTGGTCAAGGATCATTATCTGGATCCGATGATAGCAGGTGAGACAGTTAACACTACTGGTAGACAATGGATTCCCAACCTTAATATTCCTTATCAAAAACTTACAGAATTGTGTCCATCTGTTCCTGCAGCTGCCTATCCCCGGGGTGACGATCTATATCCTGCCAGCCTCTTCGCTGAAGAATTCGCTTCTCGTGACTCTGTATCCATGTAATCCTTATGTGTCAGCTCAAAAAATAATAATACCTTACTCTTTGCAACTCAAACAAAGTCAATGTCTATTTGAAATCAATTTAACTGAATGTAACAACAATTTTCAGCAAGATTCACGCAGTTGAGCTTGAGTTAATAGATGACCGAAGTTGAGCTTCGTCAGAATTCATTGTCGAGCTTCGCCAAACTTACACAACATGCGATCCCTTTGTTCACTGCAAATTACAAAGCATAAGTGATTTTAATTAGATTTTCCTCGGCAAAAATTGTTGAAAAACTGCTGAGCAATTAAGAAACTTTAAGGCTCGCTGCATAAAAAATATTATTCTCGTGTATAAACAATATTTGTCTTCCTTCAAAACTTCAATGCTTCTCAAACTGCCAAAAAGTATTAATAAACTGCAGAGAAAAAGGCAGAAAAAATATAAGCTGCTTTTGGCTAAATAATAAACAGTGCTAAATCATTTCAACAAATGCTCGCCACGTGATTTCCGCAAGCTGCACGTGCTGCAACATCGGCGCCGGCATTGCCCGCGTCGTCACGCCCACAAGGCCAACACGCCCACATTCCCCTTAGCGCCAGCAGCTGCCAAAGCAGAAATTATTGGCAACTCGCTTAAGCGCAATAAATACGCTTGATGACTGGCAACTGGCCAAAAACGGGAACCTAATAAGGGGGGGCGAGTATATTCAGCAGTGTGTCTACTTCATGTCCTCCACATCCTGCCGCCAATTTGTAACTCATTTGAAGTCACAAGTAAATCGCTGCTTGCTGTTTGCTCTGCAGTTTTTAATAGACGCTGATTCCAATCTGCAAACCGAACAGATGGCAAAATGGTAAACAGCGCGACGATTCAGACGAAAGGACTCGACAGAGGAATACCCTGTAAACAGAACTCAAGTACGCGTGCTGTTGTTTATTTTACAACTTTTCGCTCCTACTGTGGCTGTTAATTTATTAGCCCAATTCTACTAAATTAACAATAGTTTAAAATTTATCTATAGAATTTTCGTAAATTTCTCATGTTGAACGTATTTCACTAAGAATATCTTTGTGTAAGCATGAGCACACTCAAGATATTGTATAATATGGTACATATGTATTAGGCTCATATAATTTGGAGCAAAAAAGAAACCATTTTTAACTTAATATAGGAAAATAACTAAAAACTCAAAATAAAAAACAAATTTACGTACATTACTGACCAAAATAATAAGTACACTCTTTTTTTACTATACCAGCTATGTAAGTCAAGTTTTTATATTGAAAAAAAAATTTTTAAAGGTCATTTAAAATCCGTTTGAATGTTGCAAAAATTTCCTCAACCCACTAAGTACCCATTGAAAATTTCAAATTTATGTAACTGGTTACTTTTAAAACTTTTTTCCTCGATTTTTTAAAAAAATTTTTGATGCTGAAAAATTCTTCATACAATTCTAAAAGTTACTGCAAAAAATAATTTCAAAAATCTTTTCACTAAAATTTTGTATAAGTTTTTGAACATTTCTTAAAAGGCACTTATTGTATGAAACAACGAATAAGTGCTTTTAAGCACTTTTGAAAATTCAAAAAACTGTAAAAATACTAGGGAAAAGATTTTTGATCTTTTTTTTGCACTCACTCTTAGAAATGTTTGAGAACTCTTCTGCATCAAAACATTTTTTCAAAAAAACAAGGAAAGCAACTTAAAAGCAGACATTTACATAATTTCGAAATTTTTAATGGGTTAACGGGTTAAGTAAAGTTTTGCATCCTTCAAACGGAATTTATGACCTTTGCAAATGTATGTTTTAAAATATGAAAAGTGTACCTGTTATTTTGACCAATAGTGTGTGTAGAGTGCCTTAAATGAACTTCTTAACTTTATTTTATTCAAATGTTTTAAAATTGATTTTCATTTAATTAAATCGAATATTAATATTATAAAAGAAATTAACTTAAATTGGAACCAAACCCAACTTAGTTTATTTTAGAAAATTTTGCAATATCTTTTGAAATCTTTCTCAATGATAATCAAAATATTTAGCATTCGTAAACTCATAATTTCACAAATAACTCTTCTGTAGGGTATTTAATTTTTCATAAATAAACTATAACTTTTTATCTTTATTTTTGTGTTATGTTCTCTCATATTTCATCTATATAAGCCATGGAAATAAATTATCTTTGCACGTGTTTTTTTCCTTTCTCTCCACACTCGCCGGGCAACCACAGGACGACAGCGAGGAAACGTTGGGAAAGAGGAGAAGGAAAGCGCAACTTAAAACGCTTTTGTGCACAATTCGATTATTTACGTTATTCTTTTTAAATGATATTTCCCGTTGGCAAACGGGTTAGCGTGCTTGGATTGCAATGGAACTGGAGAAACCAATTATCTGGAGCAAGGAGCAATGCCTGGCAAAGGCCACAAGCAATTTGCAAGGAAATCAAGTGAGCAAAAGCAGAGGCTGAAAAGAGAAGGGAGATGCATTGAATAGAAAATAAATATCTAGCAGTTTAGAGGCAACACCAAACAAAAGATCAAATTAATAGCATGACCAACAACTTGGGCTAACAATCAAACACAGCTGAAGGCAAGTTACCACAGTTACCCAAGGGGAATCGTCAATTGCAGTGGACAAATATTGAAACAGTTGGCTGCAACCGAAAGCCAGATGAAGGCCACTATAAAACGCCCCTCGTGGCGCAGAGAAAGCATCACAATTACTTCCGTAGTTCCCCCAGCAACTATCGGATCGAGCATGACATCCAAGTACGCACTGATCTTTGTCCTGGCGGCACTTTGCTGCCTGGTGGCCACCGAGGCAGCTGCACAGCGTCGCAGCGGCGCCGTCCTGTCTTCAGAGGAGTCCAGGGACACCAAGGACTCCACCGAAGTCGAGGCGAAGCAAGAGCAGGAGCAGGAGGAGGAGAAGCAGGAGGAGCAGGATCCTGAGGAGCTGCAGCTGAAGGAGACTCAAAGCCCGGCTGTCAGCAAGCAGGATAAGCCAAAGGAGACCGTTGTGCGCTCCAGCAACGACGATGCCCGTGCCCGGCGAGTCGTCCGTCGTCGTCGTCGCGGTCCCCGTCGCAACCGCAACTCCCGCCGTCGCCGTCGCGGCGGTAACCGCAGACGCCGAGGTGGCAACCGCAGACGCCGCGGGGGCAACCGCAACCGTCGTCGCAGCACGATCAGAAGACGTGGGGGCAGGCCCCTTCGCGGCTAAGCATTGGCTCAGAGATGAAGACCGCACACGCCCTTGAAAATAAACAGAGACGCACACGCACACACACACACACAGGCTAACACACACACAAAACATTTAAACACCGAACTGACTCGTGTTATGATATGTGCAATATTTATTCAAAAAAATTACAAAATATATTTTCACATTTTAACTAAATTGAAAACATCCTTATTAATTTAGTTATTGAAGGAAGGAATCACTGTGGACGGCAGTCCACGCTAGTGACGAAAACATAACGAAGAATGCGATAGACATTAGTAACAATTTTAACTGATTGGGTGCGTTTTCCAAAACACATCGTTAGCAGAAAATCGATGAAATTTATATGATTTTTCTGCTTAACGGCAGTGATGTACATTCGGTATTGTGATGGATGAAAACTCATCACCAAAATAGTAAGCTAGAATTCTCTAATTGTGATGCATTACTATCATCGATAAAACAATTTGTAAGCAAAAGAACATACAAATTTTAAATTAAAAGGAACAAAATAAATTGGAAAACCACTTTATTCCTGTACATTTCCATGTCTTTAGAATTTAGACTATGCTCATTTTTTAAGAAAAATGGCTGGAAAAGTGCTTTAAACTATCTGATATAAAATATTAATTGCGAATACAATATTGAACTCTTTGTTAATTATTACAGCTTATCATCCATTATTTTTAATCCGGTATTTTGCTCAGTTGGTTTCCATTTCACCAAGCATTTTGTGCCAAATTGTTTTGATATTTTAAAAAACATTAAAAGCTGTGATTATAAAAGAATTGACAACTTTGATTTTGTTTCCAAATTGTAT
Organism: Drosophila recens; assembly: GCA_037043495.1. Taxonomy (NCBI): domain Eukaryota; kingdom Metazoa; phylum Arthropoda; class Insecta; order Diptera; family Drosophilidae; genus Drosophila; species Drosophila recens. The sequence continues at coordinate 77,105 of JBAMBJ010001700.1, forward strand.
CAAAAGGCTCACAAAAATATTCTGTCAAAAATTTGTTGATTGGTGATACATGATTGATGATTGATGTGTTCTGGTGATCGCGGAAATTGATGATTAACACATTTATCAGATTGATTCGCGCTTTTAATCATTACAATTCTATTTCTTTTTCAGATCAACCTTTATTAACGTAAAAGATTCAGTTTTAGAATCAAATGTAACTGATTCGATTCAAGTTGCGATTTAGAATAGGAAATAAGTAGCTCAAACAAGCTTTAGAAATATTCTTTTCAACTGGATTAAACAGAATAAATAAATTATGAAATCTTTTCATTAGACCCCGTACTTTAAAAAAGTAAAGGGGTCTATTAACTTTGTCACAAAAAAAAAGTGCGTAACAGGCAGAAGGAGGCGTGGCAGACCCCATAAAGTATATATATTCTTGATCAGCATCAACAGCCGAGTTGAAATAGCCATGTCCGTCTGTCTGTCTGTCCGTCTGTCTGTCTGTCTGTCTGTCTCTCTGTCCGTCTGTAAGAGCGCCTAGATCTCAGAGACTATAAGAGCTAGAGACATACCAAACTTGGTATGTAGGTTCGTCTATATTAAGAGCACATCGAGTTTGTTTTAGATTTTGGATCGGACCACTATATCATATAGCTCCCATAGGAACAATCAGTTGAAAATCAAGTCTTAGTATGGAAAACTTTTTTGCTGTTTGAGATATTTCAACCAAACTGACAGAATATGCATTAAAGATGGTCCCATACATACTGACCAAATTTGATTGAAATCGGATTACTATATCATATAGCTGCCATAGGAACAATCAGTCCAAATTAAGTCTTAGTATGAAAATCTTTTTTGTTGTTTGAGATAACTAAATTAAACTGACAGAATATGCATATGGGATGGACCCATACATACTGACCAAATTTGGTTGGAATCGAACTACTATATCATATAGATCCCATAGGAACAATCAGTTGAAAATCAAGTCTTAGTATGGAAAACTTTTTTGCTGTTTGAGATATTTCAACCAAACTAACAGAATATGTATAAAAGATGGTCCCGTACATACTGACCAAATTTGATTGAAATCGGATTACTATATCATATAGCTGCCATAGGAACGATCAGTCCAAATTAAGTCTTAGTATGAAAATCTTTTTGTTGTTTGAGATATCTTTGTAATAAGTACGGGGTCTCCGACAGTCGAGTACCGCTCGACTGTAGCACCGCCGACTAGTTTTTATTTAGAAAAAGACTACTTTTAATATCCATTTTATTGGCTATTAAACGTCTAAGTCATTTAACTGAAAGTATTATCTAAAGCCGTAATTTTGAGAAAGGAAATGAACCAACTATTACCAATATATTCAACTGCCTGAAGCGCTTTAAAGCCAATCGAAGCGATTTACCGACTTGCTGGCAACATTAAATTGACTTTTAAGCAGTTGTCGCATTCGGTTTAAATGGAAACAGCTTTAAAGCGTTTGTTAATACACTGCATGCTGAAATTCTTTGGCCAACATGGAAAACTTTTCAACAGAATGCGAAAAATGCCAGTGGTGAAATTGCTAGAGGCCTGTTCTCTCGTCAGCACCAGCTCCTCTTTCTCTTTCTCTTTCTCGTCCTCTTTCTCTTTCTGCTTCTCTGATTGAGGCAGGCGACGTGACATGTGACAAGAAATTGCCGCGGCTGCCTGCAACATCTGCTGCTGCTGTTGTTGTTATTGTTGTTGTTGCTGTTGTTGTTGCCACACTCTGCTGCCTTCTACCCGGCTTCAAAAATGATGAATGTGCCAATGTTTCTGGCCTGCAGCTGCAACAGCAACGGCAACGGCAACAGCAGGAGCATCAGCAGTCGAGCTGTCTCAACTTATCCTGGCTACACTCCGGGCAACTTCTTTGCCAGTGTATACACACTTGGTGGGCAAAAGTTTTGCGGCCGCCAAGTTGGTCCATTTTTGGATTATTAGGCAACACTTGGCGCAACATTCGCATGCAACCAAAGGCAGGCCATTATGTTGCAAGTTTATCAACACAAAAGTTCTTCTAACCAGATGAGACGGTCCGTCGCATAACTGGAAAATGCGAAAATGGTAAATGAGTTTGTCAGGGCCCCAACACTTTACACACAAACATTAAACTTCAAATACTTTGTAGATGCATCTGATGGGGAACCGGGACAGGGCAGGAAATTAAATCCATGTGTTGAGGCAGCTGCAACATCAACATCGACATCAACAGCCGCCATGTGCACATTTTGATGAGCAGCCAAGCGCATTGATGAGCATTTTCTATTGTTATTGTTATTGTTTCATAGGCATCAGGAGGGACATCAACTCGATATGATTCAGGACCAACTCAGGTCCTCGACAGGTCCCAAAAATAATCACAGCAATACGAGTACTCGCACTCATTACACATCTTTATTCAGTACTCGTCACTCGCTTCTCGTTGCTCCGATTTTGGCCATACAGAGTTCAGGTTCCTTCTCGACGTTTAATTAAGCGCACAATATGCATTGGGAATTTTGTAATTTCCTATTCATCAGCTCAGCGTTTGTGCTTATCAGCCTTTTGCTCTGATGAATAGACAAAGAAGAAATGTTTGTCTCATGTGTAGGTATCGGTATTTGTATGTGCATGTATATATGTGTGTGTTTGTGTGTGTGTATGTGTGATAAAAGTCTGCCTTTGTGTGCACCTGTCTGAAAAACAATAAGCCAGCCCATTGTTTGCCTTTTTGAGCAACAACAAAAGCCAAAGTCAAACAATTTAGATATGACAATAAGGTAAATGAATTGAATTTGGCTGCCATTTCATATGGTCGAGTTTGAAAAACTTATCGTCTGAAGTGTGCAAAGAAAGCTGTTGGCCCTTGAAAGAAATTCCATTAATATTCTGAGAAACTTTAATGATCAATATTTATATATACCAAGGGAAAATTTCAAAATAATTAAATTAATTAAACACATTCAGCTGAATCAATTGCTTGCTCAAGATGCTGCGTCGTGTTATAGGTCCATTTATTTTCCCCTTTCAATTCATAATTAATAATTTAATTAAATTAAATAATCAAAATGTTAAAAATGTTACCATTTATTAAAATAAAATGAAAAAATGTTTTATTCTTAAGTAAAATCATTTGCTAGCTATATATTATTTTAAAAATCAAGAGTTTGTTTTGAGTCAAAACTTTTGACTTAATCATTATTTCAGTTTAATGAATGCATTTATTGTGGAATTGTTTAATTGAAGAAAAAATTGTAAATATGTTTTATGAATTTAAAATTTTTTAAACCAAATGAAAATTTTTTTTAATATCCTAAATGTTGTTCCAATATTTTAATGATCTATTTTTAAAGAATGTTTATATTTAATAATAAAAAAAATATTTTAAAATATTTTCGCAGCATAAACATTTGCTTTACATTTTACTTTGCTTATAAAGTGAAATCATAATTTGCTGTTTCAGCTTGTGAAAAACATCCAGATTGACTTGCCACAATTTACATGCCCCAGTGAACAGCCTCATAACGGGGCCTTCGGAGCGAACCTTCCCAAACGAATATATTATAAATAAGTGATGCATATTTGTAGTTCTTTTTCGAGTATATTTTGTTGCTTCTGTCGTTTTTTGTTAATATATTTTTTGCAGGCTGCTGTGATTTCAGTGCCGTAGCGATTTTGGGGGCAGCATTCAGCCTTCAGAGTGAACAACAAAACAAATATACACACAAGGTTAAAAAGAATGCGGGGAAATCACACGACGATTTTCAATTGAATGGCGGAAATGTAACGGAAATAAATTTACATAAATACAATATGGTGCGTGCTTGTTGGTGCCATTTTATTTGCGCAATATATATTGAGCATGTAGGCACAAACAGACGAATACGAATACGAGTACGAGTATTTGGACAGAAGTGCGTATTGATTTATATGCACAACTGAATTCCTTATTTTCATTTTTCTCGTTTTCTTCGAGTTTTCCATTTAAAATATCAAATTTAAGACAAAACTTTAGTCATGACAAAATTGATGAAGTGATCTCCATATTTGTTGTTGGTTGTCTGAGCAACATCGTTTGCACTTCTTTAACGCCAAAAATGTTTTTGGCATTTCGTGACCAAATTTAGAGCACACTATCACGTGTGTAAATGCTACACACACAAATACACACACACACACACACACCTGCCTATCCAGTCAGCCTGCCATAAGCTATGGAAGGACATTTTTGCATGCTGCATGCATTATTTGCATAAGATAAAAGACTGAAATAACCAAAAATGCACAAAGAATTGATTGCTTAACAGAAAGATACTCAGTAAGTGTAGGTGATGACTTTAAAATTTATCAGTCAATTTATTTGATCTTTTTGCAATGTCTTTGTGAAAACTTCCAAAGATGTAAAATTTCTTGAGAAATATATTATGAATTAACTCGAATATTGATTTTAATCTAACCAAAAATATATTTGAGACATGTATCTATTCAAATAAATAATTTTTTATGCATACCTTATAAATATGTACACCTTTTACCTTTTACTTAAAATGCATTTTTTGAAATTTAAAATACAATTTTTAAATAGAAATTAAAATCTTAATAAATATCGTATAAGTATTTTTGCATTTTTTGCAAGTTTTTATTTTATTTGGAATTCATCTAACGACATGATCATATAAAGTCATATATCCGTACAGCTCTGACTTTATCATAATGCGGACAACGTTTATTGAATACATACTGGGTTTGTCCGTCACTGGAATGAGCTTGTGATCAGCTTTATGCATAAATATTAAACTCTTTCCCCCGTTAACGGCATGGAAGTTGTCCGTATTATTGTGGTAGACAAGTCCCTTGTGCCAGTCAAAGTAGCTCAAGTCGGTTGGTTTCGGTCTCAAAAGTGTTTTGCCCTCAAAAACCGATTTCCAATTGGTTCTATCTGGCTTTTGGAAATTACAGTCTCGCAGACTCTTCTCAAAGTCGATATAGCCCGAGATATCGAAGCCACTACGTTGTCGTACCTGCAGGAATATAATTGTCTGGAAAGAGATAATCATTTAATCAATTACTGGATTGCCTTGGGCCGATAGCTTACCGATAATTTCCGAAGCCTATTCGGTTCTTCGCGTTCCATCAAGGCTTTCAATGCAGCATCGGTTCCTTTGAAGTGTCTGCCATAAAGGACATCAGATGTGACCTTCGGATTGATAAGGGTAGCTAGCTGATGTCTAATCTTGTGGAATTCACTCTCCTCGAACACCTTGGAGCTACAGCGATAACCAAGCTTCACAAATCTTCTCACAGTTCCCATACTGCCCAAGTAAAGATAGTCTTCGTTCTTTATAAATGAATTCAAGTAATCGCTGTAGCTTGCAAATGTCAACAGGCTACGATCCAAATGTTCCACCATGGTAAATCTGTGGTTTTTATAGTTGAGTGAAAAAATATATATTTGAATCGAGTTGGAGCTATATATTTTTCGGTGATGTGTATGCCTTTATGTACAATATATTTCTGACTGAATATGCTCGAGCATTTAGTTTATTTCAGTTTGAAATACCCCACTTCTCAGCTATATCAACAGGGTATACACAGCCCAAGACGTCAAGGCGAGTGCTTACAGGAAAAATAGTGGAAATGTATTTTCTATAAAAGCCAAGAAACATACAAAAACACAAAAACATCGACGATGGGGACGATGCTGATAAAGACAACACACACTGAAAGACAAGGAACGTGGTCGCTTGTCGCCATTTTGTTGCATTTGCGACTTATATGCAAATACTCACACACTCATACATTCATGCATACTCATATGGGCATGTATGGTATATTCATATGTGTGGGAACATCGCCACTTCCAAACTCAAACGTGCAGTAAAAATTACATTTTCCTTGCACGAACATTTGCCACAACCAACAACTACACGAAAATGCACAACGATTTTTTTTATATTCTTTTATCGTGCTTTGTTTTTACTCGAACGTTGGCAGAAAGCGTTTCCATTGGCATTGGCGGTTGGACGATTCTCCGGTACAATGGTCTGTCTTTGACTGAAACCTGAAATATATTACCAAAACTTTCTCTTTAATTTATGAATCATTTAATTTTTAATTGATTCATACACGATTGATTAAATCGAAGAGAGACATAATAAAATTTATATGAAATAAATTAATCATTTAAGGGAATAATTTAGAATGTAAATGCAAAATTATTTATTTAATAATACCTTAGACCTTAAGAAATAACTTTGATTTTTATGAAAAATCTCTTAAATAGTTTCAGGTAGACATTAAAAAGAATTAATTTATTAAAGTCTCAACAATAATTGATATAGGACGAATTATAGATTCTTCTGCAAACTTTTCTTCTTACAATAAATTCTAAAAATTATGCAAATGCAATTAAATCGAATTAAAAATAAATCGATTTAAATATAGTCATTAAATTTGTCGACATTGCGTGTTTTTGCCCCACTGTATTAAGCACTGTGTTAGTTTAAATGGCGCAGAAATCGGTTTTGCCACTCGTTCGTTTGGCATATTTTACAAATGCATTTGACATAAATTTTAAAGGGCTTAAGTGCCACAGCTCTTTCGTTATTTGGTTTGGGCCCTGGTCCACGTAATGTGGCACATGATAAGAAGACGACGACTACGACGACGCCTACAAATATGGGATGGTCGTTAAATCTTTGGATGCCGACATAAAATATGGCAATTACACTAAAGATCATAAATTATGCAAAGCCTCAGCAACAAGTGTGCGATAAGCCACCAGCAACAAAAAATATAAAAATGGAAATAAAAATGAGGATGGAAACGTCTGACAATCATCACTCAGTTGGGCACTTGAAATATTCCCGAATAGAAGAACGAGTGAATATTTTCGAGGACTTTGGATTCGCTGTTTTGCATGTGCGAAGCAAAAGTAAACTTGACTCTATATATATATATATGTATATATATTTATATGTAAGTACTCATTCCTCCAGTTCTCATGTCGTTTATCAACTGTCAGGCGAAATGCATTTCAGCAGCTGCTGACAACAATGCCAAGTGAATTTCTCCTACTTCATCTTCCTGCTCTTCTTATCTCCCTTATTTTTCATCCCGGCCATGCTGAAGTCTCATGCAAATCGGTTTTACTATGGCATCAAGTGTATGCGATTTCCCCCTCAACAAGACAATTTAATGCAAAAATGCATGCTCGACAGCCTGCTGAGGGCGTTCCGCTGAAGGGGGCGTGGCCAAAGGGTTAAACGCCACTACAGTTATGAATAAATACTTGTGTCCTCGTATCTATCTGAAGGTGGTGGAAACTTAAACTTAAACTCTTGAAAACACATCGAAAACTCGACTCGCATTTTGAGCTTGAGTTCAGTGCGAGTTTTCCTCGGGGCTCAGTGAGGCGTGTTATCGCCGGGCTTGCCAGCCCGCACAAGCCATAAATGTCAATTGGCCCCCCGCAAGTGGCAACTGGTAAGTGGCAAGTGGCAAGCGGCAACAAGTCTGGCTGGGTAACGGTAATGCCGAGGAAATGAAAAGCGGTTGCAGCTGCTTGCAGTATCATAATTATAGATGGTTATCACTTTATATGACTTGATACGGATAATCAATTCTAAGCCGAGACACTTTTGCAAATTGCCAAATCAACCGACGGGACATGCGAATCACTTGGGCACATTAAAGACACAACGAAATAATTGTACAGTCTATTTAAATATTTAAAAAAAATGTATTAAGATAATTCGAATTACAAATCTGTCTCACAAAAATATTATTTTTAGTTACTTCAAAATTATCTTAAATTTAAATAATATCACCAAAGAAGAAAAATATGAATGTAGTTTTAAAAGAGTTGTTGCAGAGTTAAATCTTAATACTAAATTGACTCTGTCACTCCATAGAGCACATGATCTCCTTAGACCAAGAGGCGATTACTGTATTTCGTTGGCAATTTGTATGCCTTAAAAAAGACTTAACCAATCGTCAAGTCAATACTCGAATAGCTTAACCATTTTAGAATTCACTCACACCGCATCTATGTAAATTTGTTTGTTTTTTCACTCCCTTCACTCCTTCAAGAGAGGCTGGCAGCGTTCCTCGTCCCGTTTCTAGTCAGCATCTCTGATTTAAATGCTAAAGTGCACGATTATCATTTCGATTTTGTATAAATAGGACATGAATTATTCATAGTCACTTATTTATGCGCCATCAAAGCGACATTGGGAGCTCCATTTCCATTTCCTTGCCTTGCCCCTGCCCAAATAGACATATGGCAATACGAGTATGATAAAGTTGGCTTATTGACTTCAAATCAAACGTCGAAGATGAAATATTTGCTGGTTACATTAACACAAGTCGTCGGATCTTATAGTTTGATAAAGTCAAGTTCACAAATTAAAGTAATTTTCGCATCGTATTTGAGAACTTTTCGCATTGCGAAACTTGTGACAATTGTTATTTCAACACACAGGCACAATTACGCAAACACACATAAAGAGAGAGATAAACACAAATTACTGTCGATTTCATTTCACGCCTTGAGCAGAGAAACTTTACTATGCCGGGGAGCACGCCGAGAAGAAATCTGTGCCCATTGTCAACTGGCGACAACACGGCTTCTACATACATATGTATATATATACATATATATATATTCAACGACTGGTGCCTTCAAGACTCTAGAGTCCTGAGTCCTGGCATCATCCTGCCTGAAATTCGATAAGGCGACACGCGGACAGACAACGCGTCGGAAACCTGGAAGCAATTTGCGCATAAACGTTCAGCACGATAAAATTTGCAGTTTTGTTTATTTTTCTGACAGATGCTGGAAAAACAGCATTGAAAAGCTTTGAAACTCTGCTCCTCCTCTGCACGCTATGAGAAGTTTTGATTTGAATTAAATTTTGAATTTATTTCTGCGTCTGATACGCTTAAACAGTTGTCAGCCGCAGTTTGAAAGGAGAGGCGGCTTTATACTCTATGTACCAAAGAACTCAATTTAAACTTTAATTTTGGATTTATATAAATAAACATAGTTTAATAATTATAATAAAACATTATGTGAGGATGGTTTTTTATTGATTTATTTGTGCGTTTAGTTAAATTTGTTTGTGGTGTGAATATGTTTCATTCATTGAACCAACTTAAAGTTAAAAGTATTTAGATAATAGCTCTGATTTAAAGCCAATGAAGCAATCAAATCAAAGCTGTGAGCAATTGCTCAGAGTATAAGGACACCCAATACGGTTTAGTTGACAACAAATCATTAGCCAAAACTGTCAATAACATTGGGCCAAAACAAATGCCAAACAAACACGACGGCCATAATGATAAATCAATAGTAAAGCATGTAACTTGCATTTGTTTTTTGTTTTCCTCCAACGATATTGTTTTTCCAACAAACCGAAATTAAATATCAATGGAGGCCAAATTGTCAGTGTGAAATTGATACATGATCCAGAGCAAAAGGGAAAGCAGCAAAGCATATCAACAACAATCAACAGTTGTTGGGGAGAAATGGGAGCAAAAATTGCAACAAATCACATAACTAAAACGCATTTGGTTGTCAACTGGGTTTGTTGCCAGATGAAAATTATAATTGATGCGATATTAATACGGGTGCTAGGGCTGAAAGCCATTTCCCCCAGTCCCACAGACTCTTTGCACTCCCAGCGGAACAGACAACTGATGTGGAGATTGATGCGCTACATTCGCGGAAAAAGGTTTAGCAACAGGCTTGTTGCCATTTGCCACTTGCCACTCTCGCTCCGCCTCCTCCAGCTGCTGGCTGATGGCATGCGTCATTAATGTCAGCATTGGTGTTGTACACACACTGAACCACCCACCCATGCACACTTACACACACATACACATATAACGACACAGTCGGAGCTACGCACAACAAAACGTTCACAATTGTCATCAGCATTGCATTGGATTTTGCCTTTTTGCCTCGGTTCCCGGCCATGTCTCGTTCATGGTCAGAGCCAGAGCCCACCAGGATCTGCTCTGCTCTGCTCTGTCCTCTCTGCAACTCTGCGGGCGTTGTGGTAATTAGATGAATGTGCCATAAATCATTTTCTAAATCATTTGTTGCCCGTTGCCAGTTGTCACTTGCAATGGCTCTTGATAGCCCCCAGCTTGAATCAGCTCTGCCCAGAACTGTTTCCTGGCTGCAAACATTTTTGATTGAAATTGTGTTTTTTTCTTTAGTTAAAGCATATCTGTTCCTGATGAGATTATAGTATGTTAAGCTTGGATGCATTAAAGTAAGAGCCATGGAATAGTTTGATAGCTTCATTATTTATAATATTAGATCTTAAATCCAAAATAAAGTGAAAAAAATATAATAATAATACAATTTAACTACTTATTACATTCTTATTATTTTTTTTTAGAAATTTACAATATTTTTCAAGTTTATACTTATTTGTCTATTATTTCATTTTATTTGTATAATTTAATGGATACAAATTTAAAATTAAGGATTTACGAAATTTGAAAATTGCAGAAATAAATGTATTTGATTAATAATTAATAATAAATAATTGTCAATCTTTTAAAATCATAAAACATTTAACATTTCAAATAAAAAAGGAAATATTAGTTGGCAACATAGAAACTTTTTTCCCATAAATATTATTTATTAAATATATGGGATAAGTATGGGATAAATTAATTTCATATTATAATAAAATAAATAACTAAAATAATAAAGTTATTTGAAATTACTTTATTTTAACAAATATAGAAATTATTTTCATAATTTGAATTTGGAATTAAATTGTGCGCATTGCGATTGTGGCTGGGTAAATGATTTTAAATTCAGATCGCTGGCTTGCAACAAAGGCAACTGAGGACCTCAAAACAACCGAAGCCACAACAAACATGTAACTCATTATGCAAGTCACAGCAAGGAGCACCGAAAGGATCAAAACTCAACAGGCTCGGGGCAACAATTGGGGCTGGCCGGGTTGACTGGTTGGCTGGTTGCTAGCGAATGTGCATATTACAATGGGCCACGCCCACTAAAGCAACTGAGTACGCAAACAAAATCCCCTCTTTCCACTTCCCTCGCAAGCAAACAGACGTCGGATAAGGGGGAAGAAGTATGGGGACGAAGGACAGAGGCAGGAGATGGTGGCAAGTGCCACAGCAGCAATAGCTGTTAATTGTGTACAACAAGGAAGAAATTGCAGGGAAAACAAAATGAACTGTGGCAGGCAATGTCAAAGGAGATAACAAAGCAACAACAACATACATACACTCCAAACAGGGCGTGTCCAGGCGAAAGTTTAGCTATAAAATACGGCGACACATACAACAGATACGAAAACGGATGCGGATGTGGATGTGGATGCGAAGGGGAGAGGGGAATGTGACCATGTTGACCGTATGCTGCTAGGGAACTGGACTCTTGCCTTGCTTTGGGTTTAGAAATATGGCAACTGCATTTCAAGTGCTAAAAGTCGACGCTGTCTGCTAATCGCATTGGCGCCACGTTAAGCGGCTTAGATACGAGTCGTATCTTAAAGATACATACTATACAACAAGCCAATGTAATTGCATTGAACTTAAGCAGATGACAGGTGGGATAAATTATTGGTGCCGCAATGTTAATTAAGTCGACGACAAAAGACAACCAGTTGGACCTTCGGCATTATATTATATTTTATGCAAATTTCTGTAGCTGCAACTACAGCAAAACTTTGCTACATGCTTTCTCTCTTTTAAATGGCATCCACATTCGCATTAATACTTTTATACACACTAACATAATTAATAGTTGCAAAAGGTGAAACATAAAGGTTACACAGCCAAACACAGAGAAAGTCGACGAGGGCATTGTGTGTGTCAAATGTTTTCTATCCTTGTCCGTCGCTCCGTCTGCCCGGATTTCTCAAACACAGATAACATAATTATACCTTCTTTAGTTTTAATTGTAATTTATGTCTTTGCTCCAGGCTGCTGTGATTTATTAACTCCCTTTGTGGTGTCCGAGTATCTGAATAGCTGGTCAGCAATTGTAACTCAAACTTGACATTTTCGAGAATTTTGAGTCTGAAATATATAATTAATTATAAATATATGTGTGGATCTTTAATTGATTAGAGTGTCGCTTATCTGAGTTATTTAATATATATTTTCCTCATATTAATTTATGCCAAAAGCAATAAGTTTCAACTATACTTTACTTATGAAATCTAGAACAAACTTATTCAATACTCTGAAAATTAAATGCCAAATGTAGGAAACATCAAATCTGGAAAAGATTATAAACAGATAGGGATTTCAGGAATTTAAACTAATTTACATTATTTGCAAAGGATTTATCTAGCAATCTATATAGAATCGAAAATCAAAGAATTGAAGAAGAAAAAACTTTTGAAGCCAATTCAAATAATTTGCAACTGTCGGAGACAGACGGCTGACTTCATTATCCATTGTAATCGACATTCTCAGCTGTCTTTTGGACAGCTCAGTAACAGCAAAAGAAATGTATAGAATTAGGGACAGGGACAATGTCAACAAATCAATGAGAAGCACAAATAAGACACCCAAAGCAATGGACTAATTAAATGGCGATTTGTGTCAATGATAAGGATAATAATTGCCGGGCAAACAAATCCACAGACAGAAAGCGAGAATAAGAAAATCGTACTCGAAGTTGACAGTTTTTCCATTGTCTGAGGGTCTTACGGAGTGTGAGCTTCGGATTACGGATTGAGGGGGGCGTTGCCTAATGATGTGACGGCGCGATAAGAACACTAAATGGGCTGGCAGCCAATGAAATTTTTTCCATCACAATATTCGTTTAATGACAAGTAAATGACGTTGAAAATATTGAACTACTTTGGCATGCAGTGAACCAGCAAATGAAAAAGACCCAACAAATCAAACAGCACGTCCCAAAAGACGATTCCGACTCCGTCCCTCTCTCCTCCTTCTTCCTCTTCGATGACTTTCACTCCCTCTTTTCATCCCGACATTATCTCAGTCTCTGTTTGCTTCGACTGTTTTGACAAGTTATCATGAAGATGTTTTGAGTCATTGAAACAAAGGCCAAGTCAAGTCAATCAAACAATGGGACAGCAGCAGCAGTAGCAACAACAACTGAACACATTCCTCAGATATGCTGCCAGCGGGGGGCGTGGCCGTGGGCGTAGATAAGAACCCAAACACGTCGGAATTTCGATGCCCATTGAACCGTTGGAAAAATGTCAACATTAGCTACGCATTATGATGATGTCGAGCAGCAGGAGCCAAGAAGAAGAAGAAGCAAAAGGAAAAGGCGCCTCTGCCGGTCAAAATATTTCAGACCTAAATGAGCAAACTTATTATGAGCCACATTTTCATTTTCATTTCTCGTTTTCATTTTTATCATCAATCTTTGCGCTTCAACACTTGCCTCACATTTTTCGGGTCTGCCAGAGTGTGTTCGACTGTTGACACTTGATGAAGTTGTAATATTTATTTAGTTTATTATGCCGCCAGTTGTGTTTCTTATCTATGGCTTCTTTACAGATCCGTTGACAGCTCATTTTTTAGTCTATCGCAAAGTTCCGACTGCCTGCATAATTGCTGGAAATGGAAGCATAACAATTTTGATTTGACAATTCAGTTCAGCTTAAATAATTTATGATTTGCAGCATTGTATTTCTTTATTTATTTATTTTAATTCATGGGAACATTAACAGGAATTAATTTAATTGAGATTTAAGCTATAAGTCAAATTGAAATTATATAAATTTGTTGGTTTGCCTGATTATTTTTTTATTTTATTTATTTATCATAACTGGCGAATAACGTTATTCGACGACAATGACAAACATAGATTAAAATGCCTGTTAAGAATTGTACACCGAAATAGTTTAAAATCAAATGCACATAGTCAAGAATGCTTGAAAGAGCATAGTTACAAAATAATATTACGAAATAATAGAATAAACTAATTTATATTTGTTGAAAAGACACTATTAATGTATTGACACTCTAAGATTTAAATAATAATAAATTGAATTTTTCAAGAAAAATTCGTTACGTAGTTATTCAATAGTCATTTCAAGTTCTGAAAATATTGAAGATAATAAATGTCACAATTTGACTTGTCCGCTTTCAAATAATCTCACTGACTGCGAGTATTTTCCTAAGAAAAAGTCACTGTCCAAATGTCAAGTTCCTAAGAAATTCTCCTTATGCTTCAGAAAATCTGAATTTTTTCTTTCTTCTCAGTTAACAAAAACATTTTTATCACTTTAGATGCAAAATCGAACAAAAAATGTGCTGTCAAAATGTATAAAAATGTTACGGAAAAGTGAAAAATCATACACATAAGCGACACAGTCGCACCCTTCAACACAAATACACAATCATTCATACACACAAATGCACACACACACACACAAACACACACACGCACACACACTTACATAAATGCCACGCACACTTTTCATTGTCAAAGCGCGCACACGTGGAAAAATGGCAGCTATGGCAGCTTTAATGCCATTTTTGTGCTCTTTGTTGTTGCCTTTGTTGTTGTTGCTGCTATTGTGGCTGTTGTTGTTATTGTTGTTTGGGGTTGTCATGCTATTTTGGCAACATTGTTACGTGTGTCGTCAAAATCGCCTGACTGTCTGTGCCTTCATTCTCCGATTTACCAACACAAACGACGTGTTAAGTAAGAGAAACTGCCATGAAGGGGATTGACTCACTGAAGGAGCGAGTGGGACTCTGGAAGGAGATCGGAGGGAGTTATGCCTAGGGGCAAAGCCAGGCACACTTGTTTTGTTTGTTGCTTCGCCGGCAATTGTATTAACCTTATCGCTAGGCTGATTTATGTATGCAAATTTCTCTGATTCTCTTGGTTTGCCATCATCGAAAAAGTCGCATTACCAATCAAGGGCAACAAAAGCCATGCTGAAAATTGACTAATGGTCTTGGGTTTGCATTTGGTAAGAGCACATACGAGTAATAAGAGATCCATTATGACTGTGTTCAGGGTTATTTAATGACCGAATTACTTTTTCATTTTAAGTAATTATTTTTAGATTAAAAATTTATATTTATTTGTACTCGTAATATTATTATCAATTACAATCCGTGAAGACGTAGAATTAAACTGCAATTATTTTAATGCTTTATATTTATTATTTAATTGTTTTTATTAAATTATTTATTTTAATAATATTTTACCTTTTTTAAGTATAATAAAATTGTAATATTAAAATATTTTTTTTTATTTAACATTTACTTTTGGTTTTTTGGACATGTTATCACATAATAATTTCCTTATGTATTTTGGAATGTAGTAAATTCTTATTTATTCAGCAATAAGTAAATACCGATTACTCTGTCGAGTTCAGAGCACTGATCCCAAAAGTATTCTACGAGTATTACTATCATTTACAAATAACTATCTGCCAGCGGGGTACGAAAACAACACAGAGATTAAAAAGTATGCCCATAGAAAGACAATGACTGATAATATGGCAAAGGAGAGGTGGGAGTTTGACTATTTAAGTATAAATTGGACACATTTGGCACTAGCTGCAGTCAGTCAGAAACTGTCATTCATTAATTAACATGTGTCTTCCTTTATATTTTTTTTAAGTTAAATTTTGCATATGCTTTAAGTAGTAACTATTAAGAGGTTGTTTTAAATATTATGTCAACCTTTTAATTTACTACTGACAGTGTGTGCAATAAATATCCATCAATAAATTGAATAGTTTCTTATTTGATTATTCTTTCTGTGGTGAAAATGAAACGCTTAAGTAGTTGATACAAGGGCGAGCTCGTTAGTTAATCGCATTGTGCAAACTACTTAAATGGCATATTTTTCCATTCAATGCAGAAATTAAAAATTATAATTTACTTAAGAGAGAGGTTGTAGTTTAATATAAGAAATTAAACTTGACTTTAATTGTTTAGACATACTCAATAATAATAAAGTTTCTATATATATGTGGAAAATCAGAAATTTTGCCTCTAACATATATGTACACACAAGTACTCAGACAAAGTCCTGCATACTTTATGCGCTTCTGAAATGTGTAAGAATACCGAAGCTTAAGAAATCTCAGTCCGCTCTCAAGCTCCAAAGAGCACACAGATGAACACTCGAGTTTAATAAAACAAAATCCTGCGGCGATAATTTACAACACGATGCTACGCAGCAAATTGCTTTGATTTAAGCGTGCCAACGTGCCAGGACTCGCACACACACACACACACACACACACATACACCAATACACAGCACCGAAAAGGAAATAAAAACAAGCAGTCAACATCGGAACAAGGAAAACCTGCCACAAGATGCTCCCCTGCTCACATCTGCTTCACACTTGAGTGGCAAGCGAAGCCAAAGCCAAAGGCAAAGGCAAACCAATTCAACATCCGTTTGCCGCTAATTCACACACATACACATGTTCATACACACACACGTAAAGCATCCTGACAGTAAGGATATATGAAATACGCGCAAATAACGTGTTAGGAAAATTGTGTGAAAATTGTTATATATATTATATCCGTACGCTGGAGCGCTTGATATGATTTCTTATGCTCCATTCACTGCAAAAGGTGTTGAACAGTTTGCCATCGTTTAGGGGATCACAGAGGATGAGGATGCGGATGTGATGGTGGTGAATGTTGTTGCTGCGGATGCGAATATATGTGAAGCTGTAGTTTTATGAGGTGTCATTTGAATAATTTGCAGTGCACAGCGATTTTAAAGCGCATCGTCTTGGATTTTGTTATTAATCACCAATATTCACAATTCAACAATCATTTAGTAATATGTTAAATTTATGGATTTTGTAATTAAAACAAAATATTTTACATATTATACTTATTTGTTTCGAATAGATTAGTTTCAATAATAATTCCTTAATCTTTCAACATATACTTTAAGACTTTGTCTAAGATCATGTTTAAAATAGTCATAAGAATTCTTGGGTACCCCTGGGTTTAATTTAATTTAACAATTTAATTAAACAGTTTAATTTAACATTGCTTTTATATCTTTTCAGTTACAATTGAAATTGTTTTTAAAATAATTTAATTTTAAATTTTCCAATCTTAAAATTCTAAAATTTAATTTTCTTTTCTCTGTCGACTGTTTTTAATCGACGATAAATAAAAATAAATAATAAAAAAAAATTTAAGAGCTTAGCAATCGCAGCGACACAGGGAATAGAGTTATAGATAGTCAAACAAACAGAAATAAGATATATTTCAACTATTTATATTGTAAAGATTTCAAGACGATATTGAAGCTATTAAGGTCCACTTTATGATTTCAACTAAAGCCCACTATTTATTTAGTTGTTTTTACTACGCATTTGACCCCGGTAGTTACATCAGAGCCGAGCACATCCATTACCATACTGGTACCGTAAATACGTGTACAGTGGGGTAGTCAGTAATTTGCCACGTCGGAATTTGCTGCCACGCCACGATGACTGTGCGTACAAATGTTTAGCACTTGTTTAACTCATTTGTAAAGAGAAATAATTGCAATTAGTGGAACAGGAGCAGACAGAGAGGAAGGGGAGGAGAAGGAGGAAGAGGAGGGGATGGGAAACTAGCCCCGTCACGAACTGAAACCCAAACACATTGCTGTCATTGTTGTGAGCACGTGACAGATTTATCCAGCAAGTTAAATTCGATGCGAGTTCCGGAGTGAGTGTGAGTACGAGTGCTAAACAAATGCTGAGTATGAGTGCAGTCATCGCCATTAAATGAAAATTTATTTAATTGCCAACATACGAGTAGACAGTTTTCAGTTTTCAGTTCGCAGTCTTTAAGATTGAGGAACATTTGGTAGCTGTTTGCACCTTGCAGAACTCGCCGCCAGGTAATGCCAAAAATGTCTGCAAAGTTGCACGTGACTTTGCTGCAAGTTGCAATATTTGCAGCTAAGCTGCGAGCTCTGCTCTGAGCCTGACAACAGACCGTGGCCAACTTGAAATCAAAACTAAAAATTCTGAAAGTCACATAGCACAAAGTTTGGCACAGTACTCTCGCACAGGTCGATGGTAGATTGGTTTGCATGTATAGTATCTGTGAGATACGTTCCGTGGCAAACTCTGTAAAAGTCACTCACTGTTTACCTAAATGATTTTACAGTTTTTTATTTGCTCTGCTTTTGTTGGCAAACTTTTTCCTTATACTTTTTGGCATAAAAACTAATATTGTGCCAGCCAGTTTATTGGAATTCAGCGGGCAAAAAAAGGCAAAAAAAAGAACTTTTAGCAGGTAACCCTCGTATCTTGTAGTTTTATGGAGTCGAAGTCGGAGTTGGCCATGGAAAAGTTTCTTGTGCGCATGGAAATCGCAGCTGAAATGTCGTAAAATCAACGCATCGCAGAATGACGTTAAATGTACGATTTTCTCTCACTCTGTAACTGAAAACTTCGCCAAAGGATTTTGGTCTTGTGGTTAGTTTTCGCCATTTTTCGGCCAGGACAAAAACATTTCACATTCATCTGCTTTCTGCAAGTATTTGGACTCGGAATCAGAATCGTATTCGTAGTCGTATTCGAATTCGAATTCTGCGTATCCGTATCCGTAACCGCAATCGCATCCACATCCTGTCGCCTTTGCCTTCTACGTGTTCCGCATTTGCAATGCACGACACGTTGTCCTTGGTTATTGGTCCGATTTCTGCTTTCTGCTCCTTCTCCTTCTCCCACTTCCTATCGATACCAAACTATTTCATGGGTCCGCTTCGATGGCTCTAATTAATGCTTAAATTGCGACTTTTATTATTCACCGAATTTGTGGCAAATCTGCTGACCATAAAAACTTCGGCAATGCCTTTCAAAAGATTTTGTTGTGCATATTTTATGTGGAATGTGAAATCTTTGATACTCGTCATGGATTATAAATTTAAGAGCCAACATATTTTAGATGTAGATCATAATGTTGTCATGTATTGTCCTAAACACAAGTGCTATTGTAGATGTTGATCTGATTAAGTTTCTTCTTAGTTTAATTATTGGCTCTATTTAACTATTAGCATTTACTTTTTATCTTTTTAGCTATTAACTTAAAAGTGTACATAATATAATCTATTTCTTTTCTTTTTTGTAATTTTCTGATTGCATACTTTCGAGTGACTTTTGTTCCATGTTTAATAAATGAAAATATAAATTCATAACTCTTTAAAAAGCTTCAAATACCTCCCTTCGTTTAAACTCTCTCAGACAAGAATTATCGTTGCATATTTTGTTTTGACATTAAAATGGTCAGAACTATGCAAATTCCATCAGGTAATCAGCTCTGAGCTTTTACGGTGTCTTCCTTTGGAGGAATTTCTTGCAAAGTTGCATCTTCACTTTGAGTCATGTTTCAGTAATAAGACAAAACAATTGCCATTAAAATGGCCGAAATCCTTTTTTGTACCGTGTGGGCTTCTTTAGAAACTGAAGGACAATAGATAGGGAAAGACCACGCACCGAGCCATATACAAAGGTGCTAAAAATGCAGTCCAATTAGCCATTTCTAAGTTTCGTTTGTTTTCATATTTTTTACTTTTTACCTACTATTCTTTACCTTTTAAAATTCAAAAAATGCAATAAATATTTAGGTTCAGCTTAATGGTGATTGTACATGATTCTTTTATGGTTTGTTTACCATTACTACTATCAATTCATCCAATTTTAAAATAAAACAAAGTCAATCGCTTTCGTTGCCAATTATGACTCACAATTCTTTTACACTGATCTTTAAAATTTATTGCCCAAGTAAACAATTAGATTGAATTAGTTGCAACGTAGTAAAAGCTTTAGTTTGTTGGGTAAATAAATAAAGACTTTGTGTGAACTTGCGACTCAGTGTCAGTGTCAGACAAATCGACAGCAAATTGCAGCTTGTTATTTGAACGTTCGCCGGTTGCAACAGCTTCTCCGGAATCCATTTCATTCAGTCAAATTTTCATCTGGCAAATCTGTTTTCAGTGTGTGGAGGGAGGAAGGGAGGGTCTTTCGAGTGGCTGGTGTACTATCAAAAGGAAACGATTTCAAGTGCCTCAATCAAGTGAAACTTGCAATATAAATTCAAACATTTTCAATTCAATGCATTTTTGTGGTTGTTACCAGTCAAGCGATGGCAATGCTATGAATATTCCTGAAATTCCCGACCTTTTGTAAATACAAACCTGCACCGCAATGAAGTATCCTTTTCTGCTGACTAACAGCTACCTGGTCCTGGTTCTGGTCCTGGTCCTGGTCCTGGTCCCGACCTGGCCCACCAGCTCCTCCGTCAAATTGCAGCGTTTCAATCAAATGTTGCCCGACACGAACTTACCTTTACCATTGAATTTATTGTTGTTGTTGTTGTTGTTGTTGTTGCCATTGTTGTTGTTGTTGTTTTTGCCATTGTTGTAACATTTACGTAGCACGTAAATTGCAATTCTGAGGCAGACGGAATTCTGAGGCAGCAGAGGAAACAGGAGCAGCATCAACAAGCCAAATCCTAGTCGCGGTCAAGAGCAATAAATTGGATTGTGGCTTCAGTGCTCCCCCCCCCCCCCCTTTTTCTCTCTCTCTCTCTCTCTCAAGAAAACAAATTTATTATTATTCGTTATGACTGCAGACAATTACAATGCAGTTAATTTAATTATGTTTAACCAGCGATTCGATGAATCAACATTTCAGTCTGCGGTTGAGCAAAATTTTCAGCCAAAGTTGAAGGCTTCGTCTTAGTATGCATGGGATTATAGTTAACGGAAATTGGCAATTATAAAAATAATAAATAATCTTATCCAGGGATTAAAACCCTAACCGAAACCGTAACCTTTAACCGGTAAAAACCGATTGAAATTTATAACCGTAACCGAAACCGTAACCGAAAAAAAAATTTTCATTTGACCGAAACCTTTAAACCAAAACTCTGTAAACCGAAATAACCGTTTAGTAACCGTTTCATTTATAAAGGTTAATTTCGGTTTTTCATACATCCAAACATACATTTTTATTTCCAATTTTTATAACAAAAATTCCTATTTTAAAAATTGCAAATAAGAGTTATAGTATCACTTTTAAAAACAAATTTAAAAGATGTTTTATTTTCAATTTTTATTACAAAAATTAAAAAAAAGAAACAGTTCAAAATAATTTAAAACGGAGAATTTTGAGCTGTTTCTATTTTTTCCGACTCATAAGTCTTGTTTATCTCTGATATTTTTTGTTATTATTTTTGTATTTTATTTTTGATTCTCCTTTTATTTTTAATTTAAGAAAGTAATGCCTTATTAATAATTATTTTTATATTTTTAAAATAATTATATTTTTGAAAAAGAATTTTTTTTTGTGAACCGAAACCATACCGGTATTTTGAAACCGAAACATACAAAAACCGGTTCACCGTTACGAAACCTTTATTCAAAGATTTTGCCTAACCGATTCCCGAAAACCTAAATGCGAACATAACCGAAACCGTAACTTAAACCGATATTCGTTTCGGTTTTAATCCCTGATCTTATCCAAATCATACCTGTTAAATTTCGATTAGAATTACTAATTAAATTAATTAAATTATTTTTGGAAATAATCGTAGTGACTATAATAATATAAAATGATTGCATTTATTCAAAAATAATCAGCAATAATAAAAAATAAACTGTTTAGTATTCGGATTATTTTTGATTTTTATCTGATTATCCCTGAATTTTTTTTGATTATTTCTGATTATTTAGTAAAAATTAAATTATTTTAAATTTTCACAATTAATGTAGCCAAAGCTTTTGATTATACTAGTTGCTTTTGTACTGGTCGAATAAAGCCTGTTTAAGTGTGTAGTGCCTTTGTTGCTGTCTTAAAGTTGCTGTTTTTATTGCTTGCTGCTGTCTCAGGGTTGTGTCTGATTGTTAAGCCATTTGTTCTCATTATTGCACACATAGTACTACACACACATTTTATATTTAGGGTATTCAGAAACTATGATATTTGTGTTATGTGGCAAAGTGATAACACTAGTGAGCTAGTGAGTGACCTTTTTAAGTTTCTGTTGTCGTATTTATGATAAATCCCCAGTTCAATGAGTTTAACTTCAATGAACAACTGTTTTGCATAAAGTAAGCATTCTCATTATTTCGTTCACGCTCATGCGTTTGGTGTCACCGTCTTTTAGCTGTTTAGCTGGGTTGATCTGGCCAGTGTGTCTCATTGAAAAATGAAATAAACATTTAAATTTTCAATTTTTCTTCTACGCGTTTCGAAGGTTTGCCATCTTCATCAGGAATTCTGATTTTGTTATTGAAAAAAAAGAGTTACATATATGTACATTAGGGTGTCCCTTATTTGGTCAAAGTCAATATTTTTAAACGCATACGGGCTAGTTCTGTTCATTAGGTCCTAAAGCACTCAGAAATAAATTTTTACCTCAATCGGAGTATGATAACCCGTGCCGACTTGGATCGGAAAATTTAAAGATTATATGGGACAAAAAAATTTTTTTTTTTTAATATTTTATTTTTTTATTTTGTTTATTAGGTCCTAAAGAACTCAAAACCAAGTTTTCACCCTAATCGGAGTACGATTACACATTCAAATTTGCATCGAAACATGGAAAAACAGTATTTTAACACTGATTATACATTTTTCGATGATTTTTCATGTTTCGATGCAAATTTGAATGGGTAATCGTACTCCGATTAAGGTGAAAACTTGGTTTTGAGTTCTTTAGGACCAAATAAACAAAATAAAAAAATAAAAAATTAAAAAATAAAAAAAAAATTTTTTGTCCCATATAATCTTTAAATTTTCCGATCCAAGTCGGCACGGGTTATCATACTCCGATTGAGGTAAAAATTTATTTCTGAGTGCTTTAGAACCTAATGAACAGAACTAGCCCGTATGCGTTTAAAAAATTGACTTTGACCAAATAAGGGACACCCTAATGTACATCTACATTAGGGTGTCCCTTATTTGGTCAAAGTCAATATTTTTAAACGCATACGGGCTAGTTCTGTTCATTAGGTCCTAAAGCACTCAGAAATAAATTTTCACCTCAATCGGAGTATGATAACCTCGTGCCGACTTGGATCGGAAAATTTCAAAATTATATGGGACAAAAAAAAAAATTTTTTAATTTTTTTAATTTTTTATTTTTTTATTTTGTTCATTAGGTCCTAAAGAACTCAAAACCAAGTTTTCACCTTGATCGGAGTACGATAACCCATTCAAATTTGCTTTGAAACATGAAAAATCATCGAAAAATGTATAATCAGTGTAAAAACACTGTTTTTGATGTTTCAATGCAAGTTTGAATGGGTTATCGTACTCCGATCAAGGTGAAAACTTGGTTTTGAGTTCTTTAGGACCTAATGAACAAAATAAAAAAATAAAAAATTAAAAAAATAAAAAAAAATTTTTTTTTGTCCCATATAATTTTGAAATTTTCCGATCCAAGTCGGCACGGGTTATCATACTCCGATTGAGGTGAAAATTTATTTCTGAGTGCTTTAGGACCTAATGAACAGAACTAGCCCGTATGCGTTTCAAAATATTGACTTTGACCAAATAAGGGACACCCTAATCTACATACTATAAAATACAGTGATACATACATTTATTTAATAAAACATCATACACGTATAAGAAACGTATGTATAATTAACAAATAAAAAAGAAACTTTTTTGTAATAAACTGTTATTCAAAATAGTTTGAATTTTACTAAATAGTTATATATAACCTAAAACACTAAAATCTTCAAAAATAATCCGACTACTCAAAAAGCTTTTTTCAGATTATTTTTGATTTTTTGTAATCTTAATCATTGAATAATTGGGCAAAACCAAAATAACTTAATCATTAGTTCGACTTTTATTCAAAAATAATTCTTTACTAATGATTACGATTACTAATCATTATTTAACAGGTATGATCCTAATGTATTTATCAAGTTTAGAAGTTTATTATAAAGTTTAGATAGCTTAACAGTTAAATTAACATTTTTAATTTATTCAATTTTGAATGAATTGAAACATAAATATTATTTTTTACAAATTTGTATTATTTGAGTTGTAACATTTATTGTTTAATGTTGGTACAAAATTAAACTTTAAATTTGGTTTTATATGAGGTGATTAGATTTTTATGAGCGAATTATAAGCTTTGTATAAATTGAATTAATTTTTATTACTATCAATATACCATAAATTCCGACAATTCTAGTATTCTATCAGCAGCAACATGATTCACAGCAATTTGTTCTCCACAAACGAATAATCTCGAACTAATACATCATTATCAGTAAAGTCAACTAACTATCTGCCTATTTGAGCGTCTGACCCAAATGGGAATTCCTCTCTTAGTTTTGCGTGCGTGCTTGCCGTGTGACCTTCGACCTCGACTCGCCGCCACCTCGAGCAGCGTGAGCTGATTCGTTTCTCCTGCTCCGTTGGCTGCCACAACTTGAGTTAATTTAATAAATCTTGAACAACTGAATAAGCTTTAAATTAATGACCCTCTAAAGTTCATATAAATTATTACGTTATATTGAGAGTGTGCGCTCTTGGCAACGCAGAGAGAGAGAGAGAGAGAGAGGGGAAGTCAAAGTAAAGCTTATTCCCTTCCTCTTCAGCATCCTCTGTCTCTTTCTCACACACCCACAGTTGGCAGCCAAGTGGCAGCTGCCACGCGTGCCACATTATGCCAACATATGCCACACCCACCATTCTTGCCAAATGATTTCTCATTTTCAATGCCACAGCAACAACAGCAACAACAACAACAACAACATGATGAAAAGCCAGCAACATATTTTTATGATTTTTCCGAAATCAAATTTGTATCAATTACAATTGCATTAACATATAATTTGTGCGTCTCTCGAATTTCCCAGCAGATGTTGGCCTGAAACGAGTATTTAAACGCTTACCAAAACAGCTGAGTTGAGCTTTAACATTCACAAATACACAGTCATAAGTGAGTTTCATTTACCAAGGCAGAAAACAAAAGGATAAGTCAATAGGTTAAATATGCTTTAATTTGTACAAGTTACTTGATACTAGATATTTAACTATTGACTTTTTTAATTGATATACAAATAACATATGACATAAATAAAAAAAGGGTGTTGTGTTTAAGTTGAAATAAAAATGATCAAATCTGCTTTGAATTTTAGTGATATTTTTATTCGTTTTAAAGGTAAGCTTATAAAAAATAAGCTGTGAGGGACGTAAGTGAAAAGCAGCTTCGTATATTTTATTTATTTATTTAATTATTTATTAATATAGCACGACTAAAAGCAGTCGGCAAAAAAAAAAATTTTTTTAATTAAAAGAAAATTAAAAAAAAAATACAAAATAATAAAAAAAATTAATGCAAATTTTAAGAAAAAAGTTAAACTAAGTTAAGTTAAGCCTGGGATATGGAAAAAATGATAAGTGATCCAACATTTGTTGCAAGGATAGGGAAATACCCAGAAAAACCCAATCAGATCAATAAAGAATAATAAGTTAGAAACCTCTTGGAAGATCACTGATCCAATAGGGGAGAAATTAACACGAAGTTCAATTCAGCCCATTGAGATCAGAAATTTACCGGAGAAGATTAAAAAGAGATGCTTTAATTCGGTCGAGAGAGAGATTGAGTTATATAAGATGATAAAATTTATTATAATCCGAGCATAGTATACGAAATCGATTATGTAAAGAGTAGTC
The DNA here is from genome assembly GCA_037043495.1 of Drosophila recens. Taxonomy (NCBI): domain Eukaryota; kingdom Metazoa; phylum Arthropoda; class Insecta; order Diptera; family Drosophilidae; genus Drosophila; species Drosophila recens. The sequence goes on from JBAMBJ010001700.1 coordinate 102,787, forward strand.
AGTAGTACATGTAAGCAAAGATAAAGGAGCGAAGTTCCTAGTTGCCCTGAAGGGAATATTGAAGCTTAAACGAACTAATAATGCTGGGAAGCTAATATGTCCAATAAATAATATATAGAGGAAGATAACACCAAGAACTGTTTTACAATGGACAAGGGTCGGAAGATATTAATCACAACTTAAACTTTTTCATTTATGTATGTATTACGTACATATTTATACCATGAATATACCTTTTATATATTTTGAAATTTATATTTCTAAAATTTCATATCAATTTAATAAGTTCATGTTATTTAATAGGCATCACATTAATAAATTCAATTTAGCTATCAATCAGTATCAGAAATTCGCAATAGCACGATGTCTTTAACCTTTAACAAATTAACAAATTTAACCCTTTGGGTATATGTCAAAACTTCTCGCCAACTGCGGGACAATATCAACAAAGGGGACTCCCAGTGTTCTACATGCAAACGTATGCATATGTGTGTAATAATATGTATTTGTGTGAGTGGTTGTGTGTGTGTGTGAGTGTGTGCTCAACATCAACTGAAAAGCCCCAAGTAGATTACTAACCAAACAAGGGCTACAAAGTTGCCATTGTAGTTGTCGTCTTGGCCTTGCCCTGGTCGAAAGCCAAGCCAAATATGGATAATGACGATGATGATGATGATGATGATGACGGTGATAATAATGACGTTGCTCCGACCCAATTTCCATATGCAGCAGTCGGCCGACGCGTCGGTTTTTGGCTTAACTAGCCAAACTTGTGAGAAGTTTGCGTGCCAAGTTGGCATAACAGCAAGTCAAACAAACGAAAGCTAAGACCGGAGAGCGGAGACCACACACGGATAGAGCCGAGAGTGTACAGTGTGCACCTACAGATTCAGACCCAGATGCAGCACGGGATTCCAGAGATCTCAAATCCCACGTCGAGATGGCAACCGGCTTCCACTGCGGTTACGGGCCAAACAAATTGAAACTTGGCTACCGCAAACAGAAGGAAGTGCGGGGCGGGGACGGGGGGCGGGAACACGCCCCAACAGCTAAAAATATTGAATAAAATTGAATTTGCCGCCGTTAGAATTGTTGTAAAATTATTAAGCATGGCCCTGGGTCTTGGTCTTGGTTTTGGCAACAATTCCGTTTGCGGTGTCGTGCCAAGTTTGCCGAGGATTTGCTTTCAAACTGCCGCATAGATAATTCAATTAAACTCTTTGCCAAAACGAACGAACATTTTCAGCATTTTGGGGAAATGGGCAAATTGTAATAGTTTTGCAATTATGCGGCAATTGCAAAATGCCGAGATAATGGCTTAACTTCAGCCTCTATGCGATGTGGTTTGCCAATTGAAATTGCACAGTACATTTTTAAGTAGATCAAAGCACATGTATTTGTATTTGGAGATGCCAAACTGAGACTTATGCTCATATTAACATTTGAATAATATCACGCTTGAATTGAAACCACTTTCATTTATCATGAAAATGGAAATTAATCTTAGAGTTGTATTAGACCTTGACTTCATATTTAACTATTCAATACGACCTCCCATACAGAACAGCAAATGCAGGTTATAAAGCAAATTAATAGAGTATTTAATATACTAATAAATAAATAAGTAATTACGACATCTTTGTTCGGTATACTTTATTTAAATTAATAAAATAAACATTTACCTTTTCACTTAAAAATAAATATGTAAATAATAATAAAGTCGAATTGGTTGAGTTTTATAAAACTGAATATAACTTATTTTATCTAAAATATATAAATATTTCCACATCTACCATGAAATTTAGTTTTAGTTTTTTCAATTAGTTTTTTCAATTTATTCTCGTTAATGTTGCCGAAAGCCTCTGCAGCTAGCTCTTTATATAATAATATAATATAAATAAATAAGTAAATATAAATATTTCTAAAATATGTTTTATTTCATATGTATCCATTTATGTTATTGAATTAAAAATTAAATGCTACCAACATTCATATAATTCACTTCAGCATTTTATGCCCCTGTAACTCTGTGGTAATTTTTATCACATTATTATTGTATAGTTATGAATTGTGAGTAAGCTCTGGCAAATTCGAAGATAGCTGCTTTTTCGATGTTCCATTTGAATTAAATTGAGAATTTGAATTTCCCCAGCTGTGGCAACAGACATTCCACAGATTTTGCCACAATGTAAATATCCAGCTATAAATCCGCAAATCAAATGCAATCAATTCAAATTTCACACTTCAATATTCATTAGAAATTTATTTTGCATTTCACGACAGTGGAAACTCTGTCCCTGTCCCTGTCTCTGTCTGAAGGACCCGCAGCAGCTCAGCAAGAGGAGAAGCGATTGCAGTGGGTTTCATAAGGCAAGGCGAGCTGGCAAGGATCCAGGACTTTTTTGAAATGCTCAATCCAGCACCGGTTGGCCAACAACAACAGTAACAGAACGAACATAAAAAATTGCAAATTTCGCAGAAAATTAGCTGCCAATTGTTTTCAATACCGCCAACAAGTTTGCTGCAACACTTCAGATAAATGGCAAACGGAAATTGTGCAAAGCCAAGCGAGAAATTTTTAAATTGCCGACAGCTGCAGTTGCTGTTGCAGCTGCTGCTGGCTGCAAACTGAAGTTGAAGAGAACAACTTTAATAAAACTGGCAACAGTTAATTTATCTACAATTTATAACAATTAAATATGGCTAAGCAGCTGTGCGACCAACAGGACAACGAAACTGCGACACACGCGGCGTATGCGCAACGAAAAAAGCTGTGGCTAATGGCAAAAGGTGTGTTTTGTCTTCTGCACATAACTTAATTATGCAGAAGTGTAAACGTTGGCAAGAGCATGGCTGGCACACACAACACACATAGGGGTCTCAGTCTGCGACTTTGCTGGTGCAGCTCGGCAGACAATGCGCCGCTTGAAGTCTTTTCATAAGCTCAAAGTTCATAATAGGATTTAGTTGCCTCCTCGTCATGATGATGATGCATGTGCCGACCCGGCAGCAACAGCAGCAGCAACAGCAGCAGTTGTTGTTGTTGTTAATGTTGCTGGAGTTTTTCTGACACACGACAAACAGTGGAATAAATTGACAAACTTGCAGTATTTTTAATTCTTATTCATTTCTTTTAATTTCAGTTATCTCACACTTGACAATTGTTATATAATATATTAAGAATATTTTTATGAGCTTTATTACATTTATGAATTTGTCATCACGAATTTAATTTATTAGTTTATTCCACTGTGCTATTCTCTGACTTGATTAAGTCCACACACCACATGTTGTCCGAGGAGGAACCAACTGGACATGTTGTTTAGCAGTGTATTCTTCCCTTTCATGGGGTATACAAATTTTTACTACTTAGGATTTGTATATGTAAAAAAATCAGATTAGATTTAATGACGTGTTAGTTCAGAGTATCCTCTTTAGAAACGAAAGCGACTCATTATATAAAATTTAAAAGCACAGATCCCACAATAGATTTCAGGTATTATATTCGATTCCAGAAGGTTTATTTTGATCACATTTTAAGTAAAGTATAAATACAATTTTTCTCGGTATTAAATTAAAGCAGAGAATAGGCTAAGTACAAGTAAAGTAAACTGACAAATATTTATGTAAACATCCAATCATTGCAATACCTTTGCCCTAGATCTAATTCCGAAGAGTATCAAAAATTCGATTTTTCGAAGCTGTTGAAAATCTCTCTGGGTTCCTTTTGCTTTTAATGCAGTCGCTACTTTCGCTGACAGATAAATTATGCACATAAGACTGAAAGAAAAATGCAGGTCGAGTGGAGTCGAGGACTGCAGATGGGATAGATGAGAACTCTGTCGACTCTTGCTCCAAGAACTGAACTGAAACTGGTCGGACTCTGTGTATCTTATAATTCTTGTATGAAAATAATAGCTAGACTAAATGTTAGCATGTGATAATGGAAATTCATGTGCCACAGACACGACACTCACTCACTGCAAAAAAAGGACAGTAAATTAAAGACAGGAGAGAAACCAAAGTATCTGCAGGTCATGCATTTTTAAACAGTTGCCACATTTGGTAGCTGTGTTGCCCACAGAAATCTTAACCCGGATGTCAGTCAAGTCAACGCCTCGGCTAAAATGAGGCCTCAGTCAGAGGATAGCAATTTTGGTACTCACTGCGTAATGTATTGATAAACATTAAAAGCCAATCAGCGTAATGGCTTGTGAAGTGAAGTCTCTCGTCTCTTCTCACTCTTCTCACTTCTCTCCATTGCACACTTCATTTTCAACAGCTCATAAAATTGCAATTGACTTTGAGCTCTGCTTGTGCATGAACATATATATTAGATCAATTTATCTGTTCGTATATATAATGACACAATGTCTGTATACATATTTCTGTCCATTAGTGTTGGCTCAGAAAATTGCGCAGTCACATATGCGCTTAATTAAGTGTATAAATTGATATTTTGGTGCAAGTTTATGACTGCATTGCAGTCATGTCCTGATTATGTCGCATTTCCTGGATTATATACTCCTTTTGCTTATATTCGTGGTAAACACTTACTTCAGTCATCTTCTAATTAAGTCCCACATCCATATTTAATAGCTTGCACTGTGGTTTTCACGGGAAAACTTCTCACTTCGGAGTATTTACATTCAAAATTAATGAAGTCTTTGAGTTCGGACGCAAAATTTGCTTCCAATTACATACTTTAGTTGAATGTTGTATAATTAGTATACGTAGCGACTCAAATTAGATAGAAATATTCAAAATAGATAAATGTGTAATATATAGAATCTTGCAATAAAACGATTTAAAAATATTTATTTTAAAATAAGCATAACTATCCATTATATT
>JBAMBJ010001701.1:0-31748 GCA_037043495.1 Drosophila recens
ATAACTTCAGTTACAAACCAATCCCTTAACTTTTAAAACTATGCTAATGACTTTCTTTTGTAGAAAGCATTTACCTTTTGATCACTTGGAAATTAATTTGTTGTATTAAAATACTTTTGAGGCGGATAGTTTCATTTTTCCTTATTTTAAACTTTTCATCCATTCATTTAAATATATTGTCAAATTTGCACTAAAAAAATACATATAACTTTAAGTCCGCATAAAATCTGTCCCAAACCACTTAAAAAGTAATTCTTCTGGTCATGAAAGTCAACACTAGATCTCTAGCCATTATATAAAAGATCTGATGGGAACGACAGTTAATTGGCGTGGAAAACTCAGCGGAAAATGGAGGTTTGTGGTCTGCTTGCGAAGACCGTTCATGCGATAGGCATCAGTTGGTGTGCTCCACTGTGCTCGGCCGCACAGTGGTGGATGCCACAGCAAGCGGAACAAAAGCGAAACGCTTTAAATTTTACAAAAATCTACACGACAAAATGCAACGCTAAAGTTGCAGTTGCTGCAGACAAACAAACTCCTAACTACACATGAGCAAATGACATAAAACAGAAACAACAACAGCTGAATGAATTAACATATGTACGTGTTAATGAGCAATGCCGCGCAGGTTGACGCTGTTGTAGTTGTTGTTGTTACTTTTACACTTGATGTTGTTGTTGTTGTTGCCCCCTGACGCTTGGCCTGGCTTTGATGGGGAAGATTCGCACGCACATAAAATACTTGTAGCTTCATTTGCATTGAAGCTGTTATTTTTTTGCTACTGCTACTGCTGGTTTGCTGTTGCAGCCACCAACCAAGTAGTTAGGTACTCTAACTTGGCACTCAATCAGACATTCAATCGGATGCATTTTACACTGCTGCAAATTGTATTCGATCAAAAGAAAAGCCAATTAAGCGATAGAGTATTGGAAAGTATTTGAAAAATTTAGGCTTCTTGTGTATGCAAAGTTTAGATACAGAATTCATTTAAAACCCAAGCAATGATAAAAATGTACATAGTACATTATTAAAGCTACGAAAGCTAAAAGTCAAAAATCGAATAAATGGACAATTTGACCATGCGGAAAACGATCGAGTTTGACAATGTTATGCGATAACATATATGTTCAAAATTTGTATATCTATTATTTGTTTTGTATAATTATCATGTTTTTTTTAGTGTACTTGAGTAATTGGCCAGGTAGGCAAAAGAGAGTGCCACGCGCTGCCTATGAAAGTCTTGGAGAGTGTGACGTAACACGGTTGCATCTTCAACAGCATCACCTGTCGTCCGCCACATATCGATGTGTGTTAGTCACGGGCCACGCCGATTGCGCAATGTCTAATTGTGTCTCTGGTAACAGGAAGATGGCTTCAATACTTCCGCTTGGGCTAGGAGCCTGGCTAACTTGGGTGTTGTGGGCGTCTATTGCCAAATGCCGCATGGTCAATTCAAATGCAGTTTCAATTAACCATATTTGTCAGAGTGGCTATTAAATATTATAGCCTGCAACTGGTTTCAGGTGTCTTCATCGCCGAGCCGCTTACACATGAGGAAATTCACAACTGCAATGGATTCGGCAGCAGCTGCAGACTAGATGGAGATGCAGATGAACAGTTGATCAGGCGGACAGGAGGACAGACGTTGGCGACGCTACGCAAATTGGAATGTGAGACCTCTGACAGTGCGAATAAATGCCTGACTTGACTTGACTTGACTTCACTTCACTTGGCTTGGCTTGGCTTCGTTTACTTTGCCCAGTTACGTAATCGTGCCACCGAACCACAGAGCCTGTGGGGCAGACACTAAACTAAGCCGGTTATACGACCAACTGCAACAGCTATTCATTATTGCTTCTGTTGTTGTTGTTCTTGTGTAGTCAAAGGACAACGCCTCAATGATTGCCAATAGCTATAAGCCACAAGCTTAGCCATCTTCTCTGGCTTACACTTATTTATTGCCACAATCAAAATGATTGCAGCATTCAAAAGTCTCTTCTTGTGGCGCTGATGTCATAAATAACCGTTAATACTCGGATCTACCTGTACCTGTACCTGTACCGGTGTACATGTGTATGATGATCCGTATAACATGCTGTTAACCTGCTCGTTGTCGTGGTTGTTGTCCGGGCGACCTTCGCACAAAAATATTAAGCACTCGCAGCGCACCTTTCTGAAGATCTTTTTGGATTTCGATTTCATTTACCACTTCACATGAACCAGCCACAGTAAAGTCATGTGAGCTGTTGGCCAAGCTCTGCAATGGCCACCTGCGGTGTTAGCTTCTTCCAGCTTCAACTTGGCGCCTGAGCAATTAATGCTGCGTTTAATTACAATTGCGCTGACAAAACGACGTGCCTAATTGGCTGCACTCTGTCTGGAACAATGAGGCTTACGAGCAGCTTCACGAGCTGGCTGATGATGCAACAGACATCCGACAACGGACAACGGACAGCGAGCAACGGGCAAGAAATCAATTTCGGGCGCGCTGTAATTTCATTTACGCTCTATGTGGGTCAACGGCAAGAGTGGTAACAATAACATTACCGTCAACACTTGAGCCGGGACGAAGCATCAGCCGTGCACCTGCCACATGGATGGAGACTGGACTCCGATGCACAAGCACGCAACGAATCGGAGCAGCAAATGTGCCGCAAGCCAAGCCAAAGCAATTATCAATTACAGCTTCAATATGTCAAATATGCTTAGCCATCGACCATGAGGTTGCAGGAAGAGCGAGAGAGTGAAAAGAGCGAGAGGGAGAGGGATGACAGCTCAGCATTATGAAAACACTGGAATTAGTGCCCCTTAAATGTCTCTGATTGAAGGCCGAAATGTGTGTTAAATATGAGCTACTATGTTGTTGTTGTTGTTATTGTTGTCTAGGTTGGGGTAATGCTATTGTTGTTGTTATCATTTCTTTTTTGTATCTTTCCACGGTAAATCCCATTAGTTAGGCAAGTGCAAGTGTACAACCAGCATAAGTGCTTGTATTAACAGGTTTTTAATTTAAACTCTTTATAGAGTAATTAAATGTTGAACATTACTCTAATTTAGATAAGCAGTGCTGCTATTTTGTTTAATTATTAAATAATTTATAGTTAATGTTTCTGAAAAAAAGTAAATCATATTACTTAAACTAAACTAATTCAACATAACTTTAATTTATCTTATGGTTTATTTACCAGCAACTTATTATTTGAAATATACAAAAAATAGATTTGCAAATAAAATATTTATAGAATAAACAAAAATTTTTATAATTACCTTCAAAAATCTGCCCAAAACTTGTCGAAAGATTTTCATAATTTTATAATTTATAATTTTATACGTAATATAATTTTAATTTAAAACGTATAGTAGTTTACGACTGTATGCTGAATATATACGCATACTGCAAAGGAGTTTATAAAAATATTTAAACACAAATATTGAATGGCATTCAGTTTGTTGCAGGTGCCACTCGGCGTATACATAATGCGATTAACAACACGCAATAGAAGTAAGCTATGCTGGTTAATTACTTCATTGTACGTTACGCAAAATGTTGTCAATAATGGCAATACGAAAATGACAATTTGTTGAACAACGAAAGCCATGCATTACCATTGAATGGCCCGACTTTTGTTCATGGACAAACTGCAATCCTTCTTTCAGCTGGCTCCTCACACTACACGTCTCGACGTCATTAAAAAACTTGTTCCACTTCATATGCCAAACTATAGCCATGCATAACCTAAATAAACGTCGAGATCAATGAAGAGATGCAGTAAATTATGCAACCGGCAGGGATTCGAGCCTCCGTCAATGGCGAAAGGTGTTTACGGCGCCTGCAGCGCCATCATCCACAACATCTTCGCGCCAAAAGAAACTTGTACTGAAACAGAAACAAAAACAGAAACTGTAACCAAATATCTGAAATCAAAAGGCAAAAGCAAAACTTGAACCACGACTCGTTACTCGTTGTATTGTCGTTGTTTTTGTCAATCTTCGTGCACGTTGCAGGAATTTCAATTTCAGTTTCATTTTCATTTCGCATTTCATTTGTGGGACTCAAAGCGAAACAAAACCAAGTCAAGTGGACCCACTGCGCATGCACACACACTTATATACATACGAGTACAATATATACAGGCCAAAAGCCTGCTCTGAGCCAGGTTTCATCAGCAAGTTAAGCTTTGGCTTTTATTGTTGCTGACGTTGCACATTCTTCATGATTTTTTCTGTTTCATTTTCCTGTGTCTTTTTTACCTAATTTCAAGTTTCATTTTGTAAATTGGTGTTGTCGTTGTTGTTGTTGGTGTGTTTGTTGTCTGATTGTCTGGTTGTTGTGTCTGTTGTGCGCTTCTTTTCTTTAGTTTTCTTGTTATTTTTGCATTGAAGGCCGCAACTGCAATTTCATGCAACTCCTTCTCCTCCCCCTGCCCCTTCTTCTCCGCCACCTCCTGCTTCTTTCGTCCGACTCTCTTTTAGGCCGTGTTGTGGCTTATGATGTAACCACTGCACAGTGGTTGCCGTGTACAGTAGCTGCAGTTGTGGACACAGTTAATTTCAATTTTGCATATTTTTACGATCCAACCAAAGAGTCAACAACAATGCAACAACTCAAACCCAACCCAACCCAACCCAGCCCAATCCAAAGTGCAGTTCGGCACGTATTGGCCCCACAACTTGGCCAAGAGTGTTAATTGTGCATTTATTAAACTATATTATGGTCATTTGTATACTTTTGTTTGGGGGTCTGTCATAAAGACGCACACCTTATTACCATGCTAAAATATTGTTAAATGCCATTTAGTGTTAGACGCCGCCGCCGCCGATTGGCCGGTGGCCCCCAGAGCCACTGAAGCGGAGCACCACTGGCACCACCAACGCTGGCCAAGTGTTGTTACTGTTATTGTTATTGCCTTCGTCATAAGTTTACGTCTTCATGCTGCGTCCCGTTGTGAAGGTCGTCGTTTCTGTTATTGTTTACACTAAATGCCTTTTGGCCGTTATTGGCGAATCGCAATGCGAAAACCCAACTGTGCTAATTGTTTGTCACTCAAGTTCAGTTAGCCAAGCTAAAATGTCATATGGAATGCACGCACGTAAACACTTAAACATTTATTGGAGCACCCAGCGAAAACGCCCACAACTCAAACCAAAGTGACCTTATAAAGTTGCCCGCGGGCCAATTTTGGTGCTTGTACATCATAATTAACAACATAATTATCAATCAGTCTCTCCTTCTCCGTCAATCAGTGGACGCGTCGACACATTCTAGCTCTCGGCCAGTCGCGCTTGAGATCAGCCTGAAGCCAAAAGTGCCAACGCATACTTCAGCTCCAAGACCGAAGAGGCCAAAATTGTTTGATGATTGCGCTGCCGCGACGGCTGCTGCGACGACTGCGACGCCAGCGACTGTTTTACCTTGGGAAAATCCGAGCAGTCATCGTCTGTCCAAGTCGAGACCATCAGTCAGTTGGGGTCGTCACCGAAAGAAACCAAAGCCAACTGCTGAGCAATGCTGTCTCTCCACTTTACTCTCACTCTCTTTCGTGGGCTTTTCGCTTTCAATGAAGCTGGCAGCGACGCCAGCAGTGACGTCAGCAGCGACGCCGATTGTTGCGTGCATTTTGCACATTGGGGGACAAAGCAAACGCTTTCAGCCGAGACTAAAGCTCGAGCTGTAGCTGTAGCTGAAGCTGTAGCTGTAGCTCTGACTGAGCCTGAAAGCTTTGCGGCCGCAGCAGCAGCAGCAGCAGCAGAAGCAGCAGCAGCAGCAGCAGCAGCGGCGGCGGCGGCGGCGGCGGCGGCGGCGGCGGCGGCTCAACCGTGTCCCCACACTCACACACACATACATACAATGTCGCTGCTCCGATCACTGGTCGATCTTTTTTCTACTGTTTGGCCAAAAATTACTGCTGTTTTTGCTGCCGCTGCTATGCTGCTGTCGCCGTCAGCGTCTCTGTCAACGTCTCCGCCTCCGTCGCCGTCGCTGCGTTTCTTTTGGCGCGTCTCGTTCAAAATATAAATAGATGTGCATGTAGGGAAATGCGAATAGTGTTCATAGAAGACCTCAGCGGAGGCACATTTCAGCTCTTTTGTTTTGACGCGCTGTTGGTGGTACAGGGATTCCAAGCATGAGATCCCTCAATTTATTGGTTAGTGTCGTGCATGATCAGACAACGCATCGAATCTAACGGTGCACGGTGCTCCATCGATTATATCCTGAAGTGCCGAATTCTGAACTGTGAAATGAAATAATTATTCAATTATGCGTGAATCAAATGAATAAAGTGATCTACATTTTAATTAATTCGACGCGTGAAGAGATTATGGATGATTTTCTAATTGATTCTCCACTAATTGGTGTCCACAGCTACTCAGCGCCAGCTGCGCGCTTATCCTTAGCATAGCCTACGCACATCCCCCGGAGGGTGTGTGGAAGAAGAAGCTAACCTGGAAGGAGGATTGGGTGCAGGTCTGGAAGACCATTAAAAAGGAGGCATGGGAAACGAAATGGAAAAAGGTGTCCGTACCAATTTGGAAGGAAGTTCAGGTAAGCTAAGACAAATCGGAATCGAGACAAGGATACGAATACAAATGCGAAATGCGACGCACGACAGGTGCCAGTTTGGAAGGAGGAGCAAGTGCCCGACTGGAAGATTGTGAAGAAACCCAAGATTGAAGAACGTGAGGTGCCCGCCTGGAAGGATATCAAAGTGCCCGAATGGAAGAAGATAACCAAGCCCATTTGGGTGCCCACAAAGGTGGCCGTCTGGAAGGAAATCAAAGTTCCAGTCTGGAAGGAAATCCAAGTGCCGTTCTGGAAGGAAATTCAGGTGCCAGTGTGGAAGGAAGTACAGGTTGCCGACTGGAAGCAAATGTTCGAGCCACAATGGGTAAGAATGGAAATCCTTCAGCCTAATGGCTTTTCATCAATTCAATTGCAATTTTTCTTCTGCGTACAGGTGAAAATGGGCATTCCTGGTGAAAAGTTCTTGGGCAAAGATCACGAGGGCTGGGAATACACAAGTCACGATCTGTGGCGCAAGAAGCTCATCTGGAAGCCAGTGTGGAAGAAGGTCTGGCGCACAGAGAAGAAAGAGGAGTGGAAGACCGAGAAGAAGCAGGAATGGCGCACCGAGAAGGTCCAAGAATGGAAGACTGAAAAAGTTCAAGAATGGAAACAGGACAAGAAACTGGAATGGAAAGACGAATGGATTCAGGTGTGGAAGCCATCCAAGAAGCAAATCTGGATCAAGGAGAAGCGCGAAACGTGGGTAGAGGAGAAGGTACAGATCTGGCGCACCGAGAAGAAACAAGTCTGGGCCACCGAGAAGAAGCAGGCGTGGAAGGACGAATGGCAATCGGTGCAGGTGCCCGTCTGGAAGGAGGTCAAGGTTCAGGAATGGAAAAAGGTCTGGAAACCAGTATGGGAAAAGGTCTGGGTACCAATTAGCCATGGACACGGACATGGTTGGGATTAAATTGAGGATCCAATCGTTTCCCCCAACGAGGGCTAACATTTCGCAAACTATGCGACAGCACTGATATTATCTGTTAAAACTGCCCTTGGCCCCAGACCCGAGTCCAAGAACAAGTCCAAACTCTAAGCGTCCATTCTCGAATTGTTAATTCATAAGTCAGCTTTTGGCCTAAATCATCTCCCTCCTCCACATGCACACACCGAATGCATTTTGTATACAAATCCGCTCCTCTCTTTTTCCTTTTCTACTTTATCCTTCCTCCTCTAACGCTCTCTGGCGCTATCTGTCTCTTTCTCTTGTACCTGTATCTGTATCTTAAGTGTACAAATTAGTCATGCGCGCGTTTGTCTTTAAGTTATGAACATTTCATATTCCATGAAACAATTTATTAATCGGCCTTTTGGATTTGCCATTGAAATTCAACTTCAATGAAGAGTGAAGATCAAAAACAAAAACAAAAACAAATAGAAACAAATACATAAACAAAAACATAAAGAAAAACAAGTGAAAATTGTGCATAAAAGGTTTGTAAATATGTATGTACGTAAATGTAAACGAAAACCATAAACATAATCATAAACAATTGTACAAAATTTTAAACAAAACAAGAAAAAATTAAATAAAAAAAAATGATTAAAAAATACATAAAAAAGGTATAAAACTATTTTTTAATTATGAATCCGCACATATATTACGAGTATGATAAGTGCGCGTATTTCAGCACCGGAGGCAGTTTAAAGAGCAATCAAAAATGTTACTTGGGATGCCACCCAAAGTGACGATGATGATGATGATGATGATGATGATGATGATGATGATGATGATGATGATGACGATGAAGATGGGATGATGTGATCAAGTGTTACCTCCAAATACTCCTTTTACTTTCATCGACCGCATCGATTGCGCAAGAGCGTCTTCAACTTCAACTGTAGCTTCATTGCCAATCCCATTCACATTCCCATTTGGCATTAGATGGCCATTAAGCCGAAGATGCAACTCATAAAGTTGCAGGCCTCATGACACGCGGAAGTGGAAGTTAGATAAGTTGCAACTCCCTGCCAACTCGAGAAAAAAATAAAAATAAAGAAGAGACAAGTTTTTGCTGCACGATTGTTGCAATCAGACGGCAGCATCATCTTCAGGGGCCAAAGCCAAAGCATATGAACTTGTGGCAACAACAACTTGCAACTTGCAATAGCAATAGCGGCAACTTGGCATCCGATGCAGATGCTGATGCCAAATAAATCTCAAGGAAGCATCTCGGCCAGATAAGCAGCAGCAACAATAACAATAACGCCTGACTTCCTGTTCAAGTTGAAGTTGAATTCAGCTGCAGCATAGGGCTTGGGGGCGGGAAGGGGGATGGGGGATGGGGGACGGAGACGCCGTTGCATACAACACAAGTCCAAGTCACTCGGTCGCCGATGTTGCAACATGTTGCTTTAATTGACTCGCTCGCTTCTCTATCTGTGTCTGTGTGCCAAAAACCGACGCCGACATCTCCGAGACACATTCCCCCTCCGACTTGGCACCACCAAAGCCATCGCAGCCACCGCAACATGCATGCAAGTCTAGTTAGCAGCCAACGGCGACAGCAGCCGAGGAAGCAACTTGGGGCAGTGGCAGTTACGGCCAATACCAAAACTGGACACTGGACACCAGACACTGGCCGCAAATTGTGGCGATTAGGTAACTGTTCCACCAAAGGCAACAGACCAAAAGTTCGAGTTCAAGCAAACCGTTAAGAGGGCCTGAGAGTTTTGTTAATGATGAACAAATTCACAACTCATCACGCGGACCTTTAATTTATGAGTGGGCGTGGCATATTGGGTAACAACTTCTCCCTACAAAATAATACATATGTTTATTCGAAGGCTCTCTTGCAAATATTTCACATTGACTCGGACCGCTGCGAATAGTCTTAACAAATCTGAGCATAGCATTGAGACTAATTATGAACAATAAACCTATTTGACTGCAATTCCAGCATTATTTCTCTTTGACTCGCAACAGACTTATTGGAACTATACTTCAGTAAAGTTGATGATGCTTAAAAGCATTATTTCACTTCCGATGCCAATTGATTTGGAGTTGGTCTTGCAATTTGTTTCTTTTCCTTCTCTTAATGAGTCCTCAGTACAATTCCAACAATTATATAGGAAAACATTCACAACTTGACATCTAATTAAGTCAATGACAATCGTGCTGAAGGTCTCCATATCGAACCCTATCAAGATTAACACAATGTCAAAAAGTGAGCCCGTGTGTTTCAAATCAATTTCCATAACTCAAGACTTGAAGACTTGAAAACTTCAAGCGGACAAGTTGCATTGTCAGTAGTTGGTTGCATTATAAAATGTAAAAATCATTTTCTGGCTTTGGGCTTTTCTTTTGTCTTTTTTACAAAATGGTAAATGTCTTTGTTTTAATTGATGTGGTTGTCGTCTGTGTGTTGTTGCTGTTAATGTTGCACAAAGGCTCGTTACCTCGGAATGTAATCAAGCTGTGTGTTGCATTGAGTGCTTGCTTGGCTTAGTCATTAATTCGAGTACCCGCTGCTTAGGCGGTAACGAGACAGTGTCCAGATAATCCAGCTAATCTCTCGATAGCATCGCCAACGCAGCACGCGGCGTATGCGTAATATTTTTTTGATGGGCAACTGATCAAAGTAAGTGGCGAATTGCGCGCAGCCTCTCATCATTTTATGTAATGCACACAACTGTCATGCGAAATTCAAATTATAATACCAACCACAACACCAACAACGTTTACAGTTAACAAAACAAAAGCACGACAGCAACAACAACAACAGCACGGCAACAACTCTACGCATTTTGAGTGAAGCACAAGTGAAGCAAGACGCAGTCAACTGTTGTTGTTTTAATTGTTGCAGCAGCCACAACAACAACAGCAACAACAAAGCCACACACATTGCACAAGCAACAAACAACAGAAACAGAAACAAAAACAAAACAAACGAACGGCTCAAAACGTAAATTGAAAAGAAGTAATAAAAATAAATTTGTTGAATAAAACAAAAAAAAAACTATAAGAAAAAAAATTAAAATATGTTATAATAAAGAGCGAGAAATGTTTATTGTAATAAATCTTTTGTTTACACACACAAAAACACGCCTGAAATATTTATTTATATTTATTTCGAGCCACAAAAACAACAACAACAACTACAAAGCGCTGCTCAGGTTCAAGACAACAAGACAACAAGCGCCAAGCAACAATCAGCAAACCGCAAAAAAAAACTAAAAACTAAAAAAAAATGAGAAAAATCCAAGAAAAACTGAGGCACCGCAAGAGGAGACACGTGAGGTGGCGAAGTGTCTGTGTGTGGCGCTGTTGGTTGCCAAGCGTGAAATGGCAACACTGAGCCAGAGGTTGTTGCACGCATCAGCTGCAGATGAAGTTGACGCTGCCACCGCCTTGATCTGTGCCGCGTGTTGACGCCATGACGCGCCCAAGTTGCCCGTTTCCAGTTGCCAGTTGCCAATTGCCGCATGTGGGTCATTGGAAGAAACCGAAAGTGTGTGTGTGTGTGTGTGTGTAGAACTGGAGCAACCAAGCGGCAGCTTGTCGTGCCACATTTGTCATTAAGGCAGCAGTGGCGGCAAGGTCGTCACCCAGTTGCACCACAAGAAGCACACACTTCGTTGAAAGCGACAGCGACAGCATCTGAGAAAAAAGAAATGAGGTAATAATAGCACTCGTGTGCAGCAGCCACATTAAAGCCATGACACGGGCGAAATGTGGCAACTTCACTCAAATAATCAAGAGGCAAGCCGGCAAAGATTGCGTTGTCAACACGTACTTATGGTTATGGCTGCAGTTTCTATTAATAGCCATTCCAATCAGTGGCCATTGCAACAAAAGACTTAGGCCACAAACTTGTTTAGTCACGCGACCACAACAACATTAAGCGTCAACTGTATGCAGAATCTAAGCGGACCAGTTTTAGCCAATTTCGCGCTGCTCTACAACTATTCAGCTCACAAATTGGGCCAGCTGCTGTCTCGCTGCTAGTTTCATTCATTATATGTAAATTCAATTTGTTGTCAATCAAATGTCGTTGCTTTTGTTTTGCGTTATATTTGTGTTGTTGGCCTAAATAGCGTCTGTCTTTTTATTATTTTTCTATTTCTCTATTTTGTCGCTCTGGTCTGAATGGAGGAGTAAGGTAGCGAGAAGGGGAGTGACTGAATTTATTACAGCGCTTCAACGCAATTGCAGTTTACGACTTCCTCGAGCTGCATTATTATTAACCAGTTAGCAGTTGGCCGTCTCTCAGCCGGAGCAGCTGATTCGCTAAATGGCCAATGTATGTATGACTACAGCTTTGTCATGCATCCTCTTCTCCCCCTCCACCCCCTTGCTACTACCAATTCTACTCCAGTGGCCAGCAAGTAGTTTGTCGTTTAATCGTTTGACTGATTTGTTTTTTTTTTTATTTTTTACCCTCTTCAATATTTGCATGTTGTAATTTTTGTTATGCAGCTCTTGAGTATCGGGGGAGACAATGTGCAATTGTTACACGGAGCAATCGCAATTGTTTGGCGAATTTTACATTTTACGAGGTGTTTTCACAGCATCGTTAAATGCTGAATAAATGATATACAAATTGCCACTATGGACATACATTTAATGATGAACATTTTTGTCTTTCGCAGCGTTTGACAAATTAATTTCGCAATCAAGTTAAGCAAAGTCACCGACCGCAAATTGTTTACATATTTAAGTCAACGTGGTTTTACCCAAGAATTCACTTACCTAAGATTAGGTACCTATTTACTTACATTCTTGTTCTAATCCCAATAGCAAAATGTCAACTACATTTGTGTACAATGACAATATTTTATTTGGAACAACACTATTATAATATTTTGTTAGCAGCCAGCTAAACGCACTTACGAACTCTTTGTATATTAAATAAAACTTAAAGCTATCAGAAAATTTTTAAAATTATTTATTATTTATTGTTGTTGGTGCAAATATTAACATTATTCAGAATTTATCAAACTAATAATACATTTTTAAAATTGTCTTTAAAATTGAGTGGCGCCATCTCTGGATAGCACATAAAAACAAAGCGCCATCTATGGCAATAAAATGCAGCAAGCAACATTTTGTGCCACATAATTTTACGGATGCCGAAAAATATGCAATACTATTGAATTTAAAAACATTTCACATTTTTGGGCGCGCAAATTTGAAATGGAATTTAAAAAAATCAATTAAAAATTAAATAAAAACAATTAAAAAAAAAAAAAAATGCAAAATTCGGTAAATTAATTAACTTTATTTTAAAATAAGTTTGGTGTCGAAACTGAAAAAAAAGCCAAAAAAAATTGAGAAATAAAAATAAAATTGAGAATCAAAAGATATCGGAAATTCGAGAAAAATTCAACAAAATGTCTGGTAATTTTTTAAATTTTTTAGCTCAAAAAACAAAAAAGTTGATTTTTTCGGCCGGAAAAATTGTTCTCAAAAATTTCAGAAGAATTTCTGGTCCGTTTTTGCGTTTTGCGGACCACTTGCGGACCAAGTGATAACACTTGGATCAGGCGCGCAGTTGTGGCGCCATCTATGTGTGCGCCATCTATTGTTTTTTGGTAAAAAATCCGATATTTTGGCATAAATATAAATTTTGTTTTGTCCAGTATCTTAAAATTTTTTTTATTTCCTAAATCGAAAAACTCCAAAGCAAACAAACATAATTTTTTTGATTTTTCGGGACTACCCTTAATATTTTAAGCGCGCTCAAAGTCAGCTGATTGAGCGTTGCAATAAGACTGAAAAAGCGCATGATTGTTTCGTAAGCATAATAAAAACTGCTAAATATGGATCATGATTGTTTCGTAAGCATAATAAAAACTGCTAAATATGGATCAAGTTGATAAGGGTATTTAAAAAACCGTAGTAGTAGAGATTTTTAGTATTTGTGTTTTATTGTGCAACTGTCCCATGTGCTGTTTATGTGTATTTTTAGCTAAAAACTAACAAATGTGTTTCTGTTCTGCTAAGCTCTACATTAGTACATCACAAAACATCACGAGAGTTTTGCGTTAAGGTTATTAGCTAAACAATCTAGAATTAGATGTAAATAACATAATCCTTTTTCTTCGATTTTGTTCCTTTTCGTAAAAACCGACATGTTGTAGGTGTGGATTTTGGCTGAAAAATCTGATTTTTCTCAGATTCAGATGAGTCGGTGAGGAAGGAGGGATGAAGACAAGGTCCAATTGAATAACAACCAAAATTTTAAATTTTTGAATATTATAACTAAAGCTCATGCCAGATTTTAAGTCTCTATCTTTATATTTAGAGTTTATGCCAAAATATCGGGCTTTTTTACCATAGTGGGGTGGTAAGAGCTATAAAACTAACTGTCATTAACGGCGGTTAATCAAGCGCACATTAAAAGACTTAAACTACGAACTTGAGTGCAAGCATATTGGCATTGAAATTGCGGCCATTTGACCCGATGCATTTAATAATTTACATTTGCGTTTCGTGGTTCGTTTAACTGGAAAATTAAAATGAGCGGAAAGAAATATTTTAGCAGGCGCTGCATTGTCCGCATGGCTTTTTATCAACTCAAACTTATGCCGGCGCAATGCAATTATGCAATCAGTTTTTTCATTTTGCATGTGCCATACTATTTGGCGAGCGTGACTGCAACTGCCTGACTGACTGACCAACTGAATGTGATTGCTTGGCTTTTCCAACCCAAAGATGCATGTGATTAGCACCACCTGACACGTGTGTGTGCGTGCGTGTGTGGTGTGCGGGTGTGCAACGTTTGTCTATTTACGATTGGCTACGCCCAATGAGTCCAATGAGCAAATACCTAAAAATTAACTCCAAATCAAATTTGCATGAGTTGCGCTGTACACTAACCCAAATGTCGAGTGGTGGTGGAGGTGCGCTTTGAAGAACCCGCATGACTGGCAAGAAGTGTGGACTGATTGCGATTTCCTAGTTTCTGTCATTTGCCATTTGAAACTGCACAACGTCATGGCCATAAATGATTGCGCAATGCAACAAGACGGCAGGTAGATATTGCCAAACGGTCAACGAACGCCAAAAGAACCAGTTTTATCAGTCAACAGACAAGTTCCCCTCTCACACACACAGACGCACACACACTCTTAAGCATCGATTGCATTTCCGTTAACGATTGGCGCCCGTGCGTCTCATTTGACTACTCGTTAAATTTATTTTCTTGTCAAATGAGGTGTGAGCCCTCATCGTTGGCATTGCCGATTAGTTTTATGCAAATGACGAACGACGAGCGACAAACGACGAACGACGGACAATGCAAAAGGGGCCCATAATAAAGCCATAAAGACATAATTCATGCAGTTGTCTTTGTTATGGACGCAACGTGACTCGAAATTTCTATGACAATTCAATTGTATTGTATGACTGGCGGGTTCGTGTCTTAAGTCTTTTGTTGCCCCATCAAATGGGGTCAAGCTGAAATTGCATTTGCATGACCTTGAAGTTGCAGTTGCACTGCAGCTGCATCTTGCGTGGACTTTCAGGGAAGTTCAAGCTCGAAGCTCGACGCTGTCGCAACTGTTGCAGGTTGGGGAAGTGGGCGGAACAGGCTAGCAATTAAAATGCCCAAAGCGATCAACAAGCCATAAAAGTGCAACAGAAACAGAAACAACAACAACCACTACAAGATCCCGATTGCCTTTGGTGCGTGCGTGCGAGTTTGGAGTTGTCAACTGTCTGTAAGCGTAACACAAAGTGGTTCAGCCAGCTTCCACAAAGGCGGCCCAAAATGTGGCAGCATAAAATGCAGCATTTGCTTATTTTGGTGGACCAAACAGGAAGCCACTTGTCAATCGGAAGTAAAAGGCACAGGCACAGGCACAGGCAAAGGCCCAGGCTCAGGCTCCAGCTCAACTGAGTGAGAAGGTGCCAGTTCATTGGCCATTCACATACTACGAGTATGTTAAACAATTTACCCCTTTTTCAACTGTCCACTGTCCTCTGCCCACTGTCCAATAAATTATTGGCTTGGCGCACGCCCACGCGCGACACTGCAGTGATTGGCAAATATCTCTGCAATCTTTGGCTATTCAAATCAGGAGTGGTACAGGAAGTGCATACCAAAAGCTGCTCCAATTTTCATGCCGGAACCAATTGCAAATTCACAGATACGATCACACATACGCATACATACACACACCCTTAAACACTTAACACATTGACTGATTACTGCCACGATATGGCGAGTCAGTGGCCAATACAAATATGAAAGAGTAACAACAAACAATAAACAAATCTCCGTCACACGATCTGGATTTAGATTTTGTGCGAGTCCAAGTCGAAGACAAAAAGTAAAAGTGGTTCAACGGCTGCTGTCGGCGTCGTTATAGTCATCATCGTCAACGTTATGCGTCGACCTGCCATAACACTTCACTTCACATCCAGACAACAGACAGCAGACAGTTGACTTTGTGCCACAAAAGGAAGTCATGAATATGGCCAGACAGTGCACAAGGAAACCATGAATACGTACTTCGCTCGCTTGGCCCTGGGCTATCAAAGTCCAAGTCGAGTATTTGTATTTGGCTCTCGTTTGGCCATCGCGTTACGCATATTTCATTTGCACCGCAGTCCAGATCGAGATCGAGATCCAGTTCCAATTCCAGTTCCAGTTGCACTTCCTGATACTGCTGCACTCCAGGTGCCGGCGATGGTTTTGTTTTATTTATCCAACTCTGATGAATATTAATATGATTTGAGTTTTCATTTGGTGCAAATCTTGTCCGTTAAACTACCTGATGCTGTCACTTCCTTATGGACCAACTCTTTGGTGTAAGACATTAACGCATTGTTGGTTTTTAAGTGAAACCAATGTGATAGTTAATCAATACACATATAAAATAATTTATTACAGAAATATGGATGATAATTTAATATAATATAATAAAGAAATATGGATGATAGATAATTGATATAAATGTATAACATTAAAAGAAATAACAATAATGAATTTATAAAATGTGTTATTTATTCTTTTATATTTGAAAATTATTTTAAGATAGTTGCTATAGCAGGAAATTTCAATTTTATATTGTCTGAGTACGTTGAATGTTTTATCAGGCAATTAAACTGCCATGTTTCATATTTATTATATTACATAATTTTGTGGCTTTTGTTTTGACCATGAGCTGCCCACTAAGACTAGGTACACACACACACGCACTCACACACACACACACACACACACACACACACACACACAGATATAACGGAACAACGCGGCCAAGTTGGTCGCACGCATGCGAAAGTTGGAACTTTGTTTTGCAGAGTGGGCAAATAAATCTCTGCTCATTCATAAGAAACCGGGGAATTGTTAAAAACTAAATCAACATGCAATTAATTTGGCTTTGAAAATGAAGCGAACCATTTAAAGAGCGCAACTTGAATGGAATTCCGCATGTTTGCAGACTTTTCAAATATGTGCAAACTGAAGTGCAACAAAAGATGCAGGAAATAAAAACAAAAGAGTCAGACAAACTAAATGCGGCTACTTGGCGTTGCTGGTCAAGAGTTGCCACATTGTTGCACATGCTGAAATGCAAGCAGTGGACAATGTGGACAATGGGGACAGTGGACAGTAGACACTTTGGACTGTGGATAGTTAGATACCATTTGGCACGCAACACAAGCGACTGCCCTTAACCGAATTATTTGTAGCCCCAACTTTGGCTTACAAATTACATTAAATACTGCTAATTAATACAACAGCCCCATTCCTCGAGTCCGCAATCCCCACACACAGTCCCTGGTTCCAGTGCCAGTGTGTGTGTGAATGTGTGTGTGTGCGCATCAAGCGCCTCACGAACGTGATGACCTTCTTCATGTTGTCGCTATTAAACAAGAATTCCCAAAACGCAACAACAAATAATGAAAAACCCCAAACCAAGAGTTCGACAATACGAAAATCCACCAATTCAACCATCCAGCAATCCGATAAAGATAGACGCAATCCGTTCAACTGTTTTGTTAGTGTGCTTCCATACAATTTGTTGTTTTCCCATTTCGTGCTATTAATTTGCATTGCGCCAATGTTGTTGTTATTGTCGTTTTGGTATTGTTTTTTATTAAGATTTATAACATTTATTGCCATAAGCCCGACTGCGATTACAACATTTGGATCACCACCTGCAACTGATCCCCCTCCCCAACTCCGCTCTTCTGCCTGCTCTCTCATTCACGTCGCGACAAACAAATGCGAATGCGCGGCACAAAGGAGAGGAGACAATACCGGCCCAAGCTCAGCTCAGCTCTCGAGCTGAGCGCAAGTTGAGCTTTCAGAGCGTAAGCAAACCAAAGCTCGCTGTGCCATTGTTTACACACAAAACCGTTATCAGAATTCAAGGTCTCAACGCGCTCTCGTTTTCGTTTTCGGTTTCGTTTGCTTTTCGCTAGTTCGGGAGCATGCGCTCTCATTTCGCTATCGTTTTCCATTTCCATTTCAATTTCGGTTTTTTTTTGGCGCCGGCTCTGGCTCTGACTGTGGCAGCACCTGTGCGCCGTCTATTTAACCTGGCTCCCCAATCTGTAGTGCGACAGTCTGCACCACGAAAGTGGCCCAAAGAGTTGCGCGCGTTGCCCACCCAGCGAGTGGTGTCTCTATAGTTTTATTATTTGTAGTGCACACGCGAATTGGTGTTACACTTTTGGTCTTGGGCCAAACCCTCAGCCATCGTTAAACGGGAGCCATGAGGATCCAGCGGCATTTTGTGGTAATTACAACATCAACATCAACAACAGTTAAAAGTGTCAGCAAGTGTAAAGATAGTGAAATGCGTGTAAAAGTATAGTCTTGGGCTAGGTCTGACCAGCCAAGTGGAACTAATGGAATACAATTTGAACAGCTTATTGCAATCTTATAATAATTTGTTTACGAAAATGCTGTAAGAAAGAGCACTCTTATTCATATTCATATTCATATGAAAACATTTGATATACTCCAGAAATTTCTATTAGTTTGAAGCTTGAAGGGTGCAAGACGAACTGAGTAATTTGACACTTTGTGCGAATTAAAAATTTGCAGTTAAAATTGTCAGTTAAGTCATTAAGTCTTACATGACAATCTTTTTTATATTTATAAATTATTTTACATAAAAATATTCAAAACAACATTTTTGGGCAATGCAAACTTGGTTGCATTTTTAAATGTCTTATCAAAAGACAAGAATATTCAATTGAGTACCTTTGTAAAAGTTCAAATTAAAACATTTTTTGTAGTTCCGAGATTACTTTTCACGATAGAATTAAGCCTAAATTCCAAAGATAAAATTTAGAATTGAATTTACATTTATGTTTAATAATCATATCTAAAACAAGCATTTTTAAGAGCATTTAATAAAACAGTATTTTTGTATTTTAATTTTGTCGCCACTGTGTCAAAATGAAAAACGCGAAGACGTGTTTAACTTATTTCCCTAATCTGTTTTACAAGTTGCACACTTTCCAGGCATTGTGCGAACTGTCAATAGCACGACTTTTTTCTTTTGCTTTTTTCTCGATTCCTTTATTTTATTTTTTTTGTAAAACTCTCAATCGCTTTGAGGCGCATTGTCAACAATTAAAAACGCACAAATATGACGGCGAGATGGTTTCATTAGCGCTTGCCCATGAAATGCATTGCAGTTGAGCTGAGCTCTTTTCCCTCACGATCGATGATCCAACGGCTGCCAAACCAGTCGCGTCGAGATTACAGACGGGGTTGGCATCACTTACCACTTTCACTGCCCACCAACTGCGGAAGCTGCGACTTAGTCTACAGCTGCCACTGTGACTCGTACTCGGACGGCGACTTGGACTCCGACTGCGACTTCGACTGCGCAGTCGCCGGCTGCGTTGGCGCACAATTAGCACCCTCAGTGCAATCGATGAGATAATTTTTTGCCGGCGCTAATTTTCATTTCATAATCGAGTCTAGTTGACATTTGAGCGCAAATTGATTGAATTGAATTCGAATGATTAAAATCTGTTTATGAAATTCCCCAAGCCAAAGAAGACAGCAAATTGACGCAAAATACTTTGACCTCGTCAGATTTTCCAAAAGCAGAGCCTTACACTTACAACAGAGTTGTTGGGAACGCCAACGCCTATTTATGCGGATCCAACGCGAGAGATTTGCATAATGACAAGACACCTTTGACCATATAAAGAAAGAGGCCCAACCCGAAACGCCAAGCAGAAACACAAATGCCCCCAAATGGCGATGACCTGTAGCTAGGTCAGGCATTATCATGTTGATCTGCCATATTTATACCCCAATCCAAAACAACTGACGTAACATTTCACTCTTACTTTTGTCTGGGAGTCAACGACAGTCAATGACTCGACTCCCAATGCAAATAATACTCGTATGTATGTGTGCACACAGAATGGGGCAAGCAGAGAGATGACGTCGCTGTGACCCAGTTAAAACCAGTTTCGGCTTTAACGCTTCATATGAAGAATATTATATTAATTAACATAATCGTTGCGAATTCGAGTTGATCCCTATACGGGCGCACGTTCGTTGCCTAAGTCTTTTGTTTTGCAGTTGACTAACACTTACCGAATTTAATTTACTTCAGTTGGGTTTGCTCGGCGCGCTCTCTGTCGCCATCGGAGGCAGCCATGCCAAAGCTGTAGGAGATCAGCAAACAGCCGAGTCCCAAGTGAGCAATAATGCCGTCGCGGAGAAGCGCATCGGTCACGGCTTTGGCCTAGGTCTTGACATCGGCATTGGCGGGCATGAAGTTCACGAGCACATACACGAACATCACGAACACCATGAGCATCACGATCCTGGCTATTGGAAGAAGAAGGTCACGTGGAAGGAGGGATGGAAGAAGATTTGGAATCCTGCCAAGAAACAAATTTGGAATCCATCCTGGAAAAAGGTCTCCACTAAAAATGTACATAAATGTTCTCGATTCAAGCAACATTTCAATCATTCCACAGATTTACAAGCCACATTGGGTAAAGGTTCCAGGCTGGAAGGAGATTCAGGTCCCCGCTTGGAAGCAAGTGTGGGTAAGTAAGAATAAGAGGAATAAATTATTGATTTAAAATTAATTTGAGAAACTTCAAAAAAGGTGCCACATTGGAAAGAGATTTTAGTGCCTGCCTGGAAGGATATTCAGGTTCCCGATTGGAAGCAATATTGGACACCAGAGCTAGTCAAGGTATTACAACTAATTTGAAGGATAAATTAATTATAATAGTCCTAACAATGATTTAATTGTTGTAGGTTGGAATTCCCGGCGAAAAGTTCTTGGGCAAGGATCACGAGGGCTGGGAATATACCAGCCACGATCTGTGGAAGAAGAAGGTTGTCTGGAAGTCACACTGGAAGAAAATCTGGAAGCCAGCCAAGAAGCAGATCTGGGTACCTGAGAAGAAACTAGAATGGAAGGAAGCTTGGAAGCAGTACTGGAAGCCAGCCAAGAAACAAATCTGGAATGACAAACTGGAATGGAAGGAAGCCTGGAAGCAAATCTGGGTGCCCGGCTGGAAGGAAATCTGGGTGCCTGGCTGGAAGAAAATCTGGAAGCCCGTTGTGATATCTGAATGGTTCCCCACACCAGATCACCATCACGACCACCACGACCATCACCACGATCATCATGACGTGGGCTGGGACTGGGATCGCAAGGACAACGGCGCCGCCAAAGAAAATGACAAAGTTGTGTGGAAACGTGATGACAGCAATGCGTCCGCGTCAGCGCCAAAGCCAACGCAACTGAAGCCAGTGGCAAACACAGATTTCCAAGCCAAGACACTGGAGGCGGCCAAGTCCCCAGTTGTCGCCACATCGCAGTCTTTTAAGTTTCCGGGCGCCTAGGAGCCTCGGAGCAGCCACTAAACATATTTAATTATATGCCACCCACCCGAGTCCAAGCTCCATGTAAATAGTTGCACTCCAGTCGTTAGCTCGTAAGGCCTTTCGTTGCATTGGCGCCTATCGTCACTTTAAATTATCTGTAGACTTAAACAGCGTTTAATTAACAAATAACTAAATAAATAAATACACAAAATACTTAATTATAATACAATCTACAATAACTCTAGTTTGTCTCAGTCTTTCAATCTTCAGCGGAGTGCAGTTGCTGGTTATCCGGCTGCTTCTTCCAGGCATCTGGGTCGGGTGCATTGGGCAGTGGGACCCACTCGGTGTGTATCGTAGGTGTCCACACCTTCTTCCAAACGGGCTCGTAGATACGCTTGGCCCGCCAGTACTTCACCCAGCGCGCATTCCAAGTGGTCCTATTTGTCCAGAAGCCGTCCAACTGTGGATCTACGCTGTCCGTATGCCGCACACTGCACGGAAGTGAGGGTCGCATTTAGTGAAAGTCGTTTGGACAGCCTCTTATTACACAATTCCCACTTACATGGTGGTTGTCTTTCCGCCCACACTGGACCCAATGCCCAGGCACAGCAGCAACAACAAAGGCAGCAGCAAAGTTAGCATACAAAGCCGCCCACAGTTTCTGCGTTTGGCTCGCACTGTCATCATCCTGTCACTGGCTGTGGACCCTTTCATTTCGTTGTTTCGCAATCGACTGACAGCACTCTAGTCATTTCTCTTAATGTTAAATAGCTCGCAATGCTGTGCTGTGCTGTGGCGCCACTTATTCAAATGCACAACGTGCGACACACGCCCCGCACAAATGAATTGCAAATTTGCGCACTTTACACGATCAACGCGTGAAAATTGTCATAAATAACGTAGCAGCATTGCGTTATATAATCCGACAAATTCAAACACCGACTCTATTTATTTTTTTTTTTGTGTATTTTTTGTTATTTTTATGGACTTTTTTTGAAGTTGTTTTTGCATTTCTTACATGCTTAAGGTAAAACTTGCAAAGAAAATGTGTACATGAGAAAGCTTAAAGTAAATATATTTATATATACAATGTCTGAACTTTAGATTATGATATTTGATTCGTGGGCTCCCAAATGCCTCAATTCCCAGTAGTAGTTAACATAACGTTCGTTTTGTAGATTTCAAGCTGTATTGTCTATTTAACAAGCAACATATAGTATAACTATTTACCTACAACTTAAATTTAAGCCTTGAGTGCAACAACAATGTAAATTTGATAGCATTTTTTGTAATCGTTCAATCATATATAATTTAAAGCCTATGGTTTCATGTTCGAGTATGCGATAGTTTTGATTCTTTGTTACAAAATAGTTAAGCGAACGTCCTGTCGACGTACTTGGAAATTAACATCGAATTAGTTTTGCAATAATTCTACGAGAAGGCAATATAAATGGTGCATAAAATGTGTTTGTAGTTGCAGTTACAGTTTATGAATAAATCGTTGTAAAACTAATTATTTTAAAATTAATATGGCACAATTAGTGCATATGGACATACAAAAAATAAATGTCGTAGTAATTGATTTCATTAATCTCTAATTTACATTACAAGATACAAATACAATTAACATTGCTCGACGTTAAGATACACATTTACGTTTTTACAGCATAACGAAGAAAATTGCCATGCAAAAAGCATACATAGTTTGGATGTAGTCACAGCTTTAAAAGAGTATCGGGTTGATTAGCTGCGACTATTCCAATATCTGTTTTGATTATCCTGTCTGTAATTGAGTGTGTTCTGTTCATCATCTTGAACTTCTTTGACTTCTCTGCTAGGTCTGTCAGTCTTTTGAAATACCATTTGAAATCGTTTCGTTTGCAAATTACAATTTGTTCGTTATTCTTGTGGTCTTCCTATGTTGTCGTTGTTGTTCTAGTTGTGTTATTGTTAGCAAGCAGAGAGAGCTACGGGAATGTTTCTGTCGTTGCTCCGTGACATAAGAGTAACAGCTAATTAAAACTAATTGATGAGTACATTAGATTCGAGGAAGTGGTTGGGGCGGCGGCCAGTTTTCAATTATCTCCTGTTCGTGGTCAGTGTCCGTGTCCGTGTCTGACTCACTCAAAGGACATCAGATTTGCGGGCAATGGCTTTGGCACACGCGTCGTTGCCAACTTGCAAATGGCATTTGTCCAGAGATGGGTCATCTGGGGGCTGTCGGTGCGAAACCTGTACACGGTGCCCAGAGTGCGGTGGTATAGCTCAAAGGTGTTCTTGTGCTTGGTGTTGTCGCTGACATGGGCATACCAGCCCTCCAGAGGACACACCTTGCACGGCTCGCGCTTGAAGTCGCCTCGCTCGCTCCCCTTGAACGACTTGGGCGGAAAGTAGACGAGCGAATTGGCCCAGATCTGTAACCAATAACGCTGCCAAGAGGCCACCGCCGGTTTGCGTCCCTCCTTTTGCACGGTCTTGCGGCGCACGCAGCCCTGCATTGCGGCTGCTGCCTCCGGTGACATTAGATCGCAATCACTGCCGGCGAAATCACACATAATGCCCTCGGCACTCTCCAGGGAGGTCAGGTCCGCATTCGACAGGGCATCGCTGTGTTCCAGCACCGAATCGTCGAGCAGATGATGACGGGGCTGTTGACTCTGATCATGCTCCAGGTGCAAGTGATGCGGATGTCCGTCGTAATTGTTCGGCGCAATTTTGCCAAAGATACTGTGAATGCAAAGACGGAGAAGATTTTAGCTAGATGTAGACAATAACACTCGTATAAATACGGTAAGGGGCGTCATGCAGGCAAGCGATTAAATGGGATAAACAAATCGAATTGTAAGGCAACTCAAAGAGCGTGTGTGAGAGTATGTGTGTATGCTGTGGGTCTGTGTGTGTGAGATGATGGGGCCAAACGAAAAGAAGATCATTCAGCAAATTCATACAATAAAGTTACACCCAAATTGATACAAAGCAGCGGCTAAAGCTAGAAAGTGTGGGCGTGTGTTGTTTTTGTTGTGGCTGTTGTTGTTCTTGGGTCTCGGTTACATTGAAGCATTTTAACGTGGTCCGTGCACAAACTGATGCAATGATGAAATGATAATTAACAAACTGATAACTGAGGAAACTGGCCATTTGATAATGCATATCCTAGCTACGGCTACGGTTTGTGGCACTCACCGACGGCATCTGCAGCGCTTGTTCGAGATTGTGCCGATGCCCGGCGCAATCATCACGATGCAGCACTGGCACCTCTGTGCAAAGTTGCGTGGCAGGCTGCTGCTGCGAACTCTGTGCATCACAGATACAGACACAGATACAGCAGTTGCAGTTACAATTACAAGTTACACAGATACATTTACAGATACAGATGCATATGCAGAGAACATAAGGTAAAGCAAAAGCAAAAGTGATTGTAAAGAAACAGCATGAATAATAATAACAACAATAATAGTAATTTATATAGTAAAAGAGTAGTATGTTAACGTTTGATTAGGACCCCAATGTTCAGTCCAATTGCGCAGTGAGATTGTGTCGAGTGGTGGTTAAAACGAAATCGAAAGATTTGGGACGAGACACAAAAGTGTGGATGGCAATTAGAAAGGCGCGCATTGTTTAGCTCTGGCTGCAATCACAGCGACGCAGAGTTCCAACTTACTTGGTGCCCAGACTGCGGCACTTGCGATGACCGGGTACGAATTTGACGCCACTTGCCATGCGCATGGAGCCAATGGTCTTGGCTGGCGAGAGATTCAAGCAACCGAGCGCTGGTGTCACGGATTCCACGTTAAACGACTCCTTCGAGCTGCACGACGACGAGCTCGGCCCGGATGGGGAAGCAGGCTCCAGACTCAACGAACGTCTGTTCAAAGTAAAGATAAGCATTAACACTTTTCATATACATTTACATTATTAACTCGATTAATTGAATTACTTGTACTGATCCTCCTCAAAGATGTTCTGCAGCTCCTCTATGTATCGTATGGAGGTTAGATATTTCTGAGTGGACTCATGCGGTTGGATCTGTTGGTAGTCCGACTGTTGATAGTTCGAAATGACGCGCAGAATATTGTTCATCTTGTTGCGTCGCTGCTCCGGCTCCAAGCCGCCTTTGTGTGGATGTGCCAGATCAATGTATATCAAATCGGTCAGAAATAGGCCCAGGTACGGTATGCAGGGCAGACGTAGACTCTCCAAGTACGAGCGCAGATTTGCCCAGTTATTCTGGTCGCTAAATATGTCGCTGAGCCGCTCAAAGGACTGTCGATCCTTCTTGGACAAGCAGGCCCATGTTTTCTTCAGACGGTAAATGCTGGCGCTTTGCATTGCCGATATAATGGCAAACAGCGAGTGTAAATTGTTCAGTTCGTGCAGTTTCTTTGCCACCTAAAGGAAGCATGCAAGGTAAATTAGAATTCGATGATTCTGGGCACACATCCTGAACTTGATACCTTTATGAAGTGTGTCATTATCTCTGCACGCTGCTTGGGCTGCTCGGCATTCAGTATTTCCTGCACTGTCCAGAAGCTGGTGTGATTGAAGCGCTTAGTAAACGCCACAATGTTGGGCGTAGCCACATGCTTATCCTTCTTTGTCCAGGCACAGCTGCTCAGCTCATCCGGCTGGATGAGCGCAAAGACCGGAAAGTCCAGCAGGGTTATCTGATTGGCCAGCAGATCGGCGGGTACTCGCAGTGCACTCAATATGACCGCATCCAGCTGCTTGATGGAGCCCTGTGCTGGCAAGCTCTGCGACTTGTTCGCCGGTGCTGCGGTTGTACTGCAAATAAGATAGCAATTTAATCTAATTAAATGAAGAGAAGAGAGAGGGGGGGAAATTGCTTACGCTATGCTGTAGTAACAACCCGGCGAGTCTGGCGATGAGGAGAAGCTGGTCAGACAGCCAATGGAGTTCTTACGCCGTGTGCTCTTAATGTTCAGTGTCTTGCTGGTGGGCTGTTGTATCATGGTCTGCTCCGCCTGCAGCTCCTTTTGTCCCTTGTCCTGTCTTAAGCAAGCCATTGTATGGGCATTTCCATTTGGACTTCGTTGCTTCGACTGACGCGGTTGCTGCTGTGGTGACTGCTGCTGTTGTTGTTGTTGTCCCACTGTCGCGTTGTGTTGATAATGCGACTGAGTTGAAGGTGAAGCTGTGACATATGTCTGTCCAGTGTAGCCCACATAGTCAGTTGTTGGTTTTCTGCTCAGCTGCAAGCGAGCAATGAAATGAAATGTGAAAAGGCTTCAGTTGGGTGAACAGCAAACTTACCTCAGAGTAGCGCAGATTATCCGTCGATAAGTCCCGCGATATTTCCGAATAGCGCATCATGGCAATCGTCTGGCGTTATGACCACAATAACCACTTGTCCAATAATCTGCAATGTACACACAAGTATTTATTAATAAATATAACTGTTTGTTTTTATTATTTCAGTGTGTAGTTATTTTTATGTACGAGTGTTTAGTACTTGTGTTCAAACTCTTGATTATGCTCGCTTTTGTGATGAAACTTTTTGACTTTGTGCCGCGCTCCGCACTCTATTCAGTCTTTCCGTTTACTGAATAACCATTTTGTGTGTGTTTTTATGGTGCACGGCTGCAACAAAAGCCACAATGCAGAACAACAATACGAGCAACATGCCAAGCATCAAGCTGAAGCTGGCACGCTTCGCTGCCCAATTTCCAATACAGTGGCCAACGTTGGTTGAGTCACGCGGGGACCAGCAAGAAGAGACCTGGATCTGGTCTTTTATGGTTACAAGTCTGAGTAGCCGTTGTATAGCTGTCGATTGGCATTTGGGGGTGCCAATGCACCGCACAACAACAACAACAACAACACACTCCAGCACTAATGCTAATGACATGCATACGAGTAGAGTCAGCGGAAAGTTTGTAGGAAAAACAAGTCACCAAAACGGTCAATGAACCCATAGAATCAATAGCAAGAGCACACTCAGTTAGTGTATAGAGAGCGAGAGAGAAATCTTATTGATTATTGCTAACATATTCAACACATTCAGCATCTCATGTATAATACTTATAACCTTGTACATTGTACATATAGTGCACAGATCTAGTTGAGCAATCGTTAAAAAGTATACACGTGTGCACTACAAATATTGTATCTATCATATATATCATGTATACATTCAGACACAATATATATAGACAGCTATATATACATGCCATACATTTCTCAAAGACTATCTGACGCGACCCCGTCTAATTAATTTCAATTAAGTCATAATCATTCCAAAGCAAATGTTGATCAAATGCAATGACGTTCAATGCTGAAATGGAATCATTCGATATAAAAATGGCATCACAAATTCCCAAAGTGCCGCGACAAAGAACCAGGAAAGTAATATGCATATATGTATACTATACGTATGTATCGAGTCTCGAGGCAAACTCTTATCGACTATGTGTGTTTTATAATTCTTAAAAGAAAGCAAAAGAAAACAAACAAACAATATCGTTTATTTGTTTGAAAGTTTCCAAGAAATTTCTGCACAATCCATGTATAAATTCTAAATGCTGCGAAATTTTCGTTGTCTTATGTATCCCATTAAAAATTTTCAATGGTGGCTTCGAAGGAAAGCCCCAAACTATTTATTTCAATTACTCATATGATCGATAAATCATAAAAACCCATTATAAATGTGAATAATAATTGTTGATAAGAAGTACCTTTTTAGATGTTAATACATTTACTCAGATAAAATCAGCAAATTTAACAGATAACTATTAATGGTATTTAGTTAAATTTAGAAAATTTATATTGTGTTCTTCACTTCATAATTTTCAATTAAATTTGAATTAAATTGAAAAATTTCTCATGACGTTCTCTAAAAAATACCCACATTAGCATTAGCTAGTTATCTTGCATTTGGAAACGGATATGCTTAAGATAAGAGTTTGTAGATATCATCTAATGCATGCTCTTGTTCCTTTGTATGGCCGATATTTATGGAATTCTAAAGAAGACATTTCAATTACAGCGTAGTCAGATATGCATATAAATGTATATTATAGATATGAATATGTATGAGGAACCAGAAGCATCTCGTCTATATAGAAAATACGTTTCTGGCAAGACAAAAGCGAATGAATTATTTTCCAGACTGCCTTAAGTTTTGAGCAAATGGATTTTTATTGACTATTTGAACTATTCTACTTTCAAATATACATATCGACATACATCAGGCAGACATGTTTCTTTAGATATTCGCATATATGATATATATTTTGCAGTGTTTTGGCTGTGGTTCGAGACGTAAAACAGTTTATGAAGATATCAAATGCAATTAAAACAAATTAACTGACATCATGTGTGTGCGCGATTGTGTGTGTGTGTGTGTATATATATTGTTTTCCTGTCTGATTTATTGGCAATTGTTATTTTATTTACATTTACACGATTCCCACGTTTAAGCCTTATAAACGGGGCTATATGTAAATAAGTATTTATTGTTTATGCCTGTTTGCCTTTTGCGCCTTTTTGCAGAATGCTTTTGTTTAGCTTTGATCGCTACACCTGAACATATCTGCATGCAAACACACACACACACACAAGCATAGATTGATATAAGTAGTTTAATTTGTATAACAACAAATTGGGCGTTGGGCATTTGGATTGTGGTCAGGGACATGAAAATGTGGAGGCGTCGCTGCCCGTTGTTTATGGCCACCACCCACCACCACCACGTGACGATCGCTCCACCGCCCACCGCCCACCTCCCACCACACACAACAAACAGAGACAGATACAGATACACATGTATTTGCATACATACAGTCATGGAAAAAATAATAGAAACGGCATTTTTTTTTCGTATTTTTTAAAATTTTGTTCAATGAACATTTTTTTTTCTTAAGTTTCATATTTTTTATATAAAGCCTATCCAGTAGTGTATCAAAATATAACAAAATAATATTTTTCAAAAAACTTAATACAGCAGAAAATTTTTTTTTAATTTTTTAGGCCTGGAAAAAATAATAGAAACGGAACGCCCAAAGTTAAGAAAAACATTTTTTAACTTATAAAGGCATAAAGATTAACCTTTTATTTTACTATTCGGTTGTAGCACCGCAATTTTTAGTGACTCCGAAACGTCGACGATCCATGGAGTCCTCCAGTTTGGCACAAATCGATGGATCAATGGAGTACCATTCGGATTTAACTTTTTTCAACTAATAATCCTTATTTTTGGGGCTTATAGCCCCCAATCCTTTTCTTTAAGATCCTCCAAAGATGCTCTATGGGATTTAGGTCTGGTGACTGTGAAGACCATTCCATTAGGGGAACTTTACTGTCAAGGAACCACTTCTTGGCCAGCTTCGAATAATGTTTTGGATCATTATCCTGCTGGAACTCCCACTTTAAAGGCATTTCCTTTTCAGCATAAGGTAGCATTATACTGTCGAGTATATTGACATATTGGGAGGCACTCATTTTTTCCCTTATCCAATGTAATGGACCAACACCAGAATGAGAAACGCATCCCTACAAAATTATGTTTCTAACTCCATACTCAAACGTTATAGTTGAGCACCTTGGGCCGTGGGGAGTATTCTTATGGGGCCTAACATGTGGTTCCCCATCAGATTCAAACAAATTGATCTTAGTTTCGTCTGACAACAACATATTTTTTCAATTTGGAGGCAGGAAACGCACCTGCGCGAAATTTTCCCGGTTGCTGATGTGTTTTTTACTAAGGTATGGTACCTTTCAAACCATATGGCTTTTGAAACCGTCATGAATCGTTCTATTTCTTATAGTTCGACTACAGACAGGTGAATTTAAATCATTTTGTAGAACTTCCGATGACAGAAAGGGACTTTTTTTTGATTTTCGGACAAGGAGGTTGTCGAATTTACCCTATGGTGCAAGCTTTTTTACTGCGTGTCTTTGGTTTTTATTTACAGTAACCCGCTGAAAACATTTTTTTTATAAATATTAGGAATTGTAACAATATCTGAGATTGAGTTGTCTTTATTTTTTAGATTCAGAATATGTTTTCTTTCAATAACGGTACAATGTACGCCACCACCCATTATGAAACGAATAACAACAACAAGCAGAACGGGATCCAAAAAAAAAGCTATTTAATGTCTTCTTCTATAGTTAGTTCATGAAATGATACCTATATAGCTCGATTTCAAGCTTTAAGAAACAAGATAATATCAAAATTCTAATGCGTTTCTATTATTTTTTCCAAGACAAAATCGTGGTCTTTCTACAAATCAGTATACACTGTTTATAATTCTTACGAAAGAGGCCCAAAAAGGTATCCAAAATAGAGCATTGTTATCCTGAAACCAAGTACACTGGTTTTCATGGATGAAATTTGCTCCAGAAACGAAATATTTGGTCTCAAATGTGAGCAGCCCTGTCGTTTCTATTATTTTTTCCATAACTGTATGTATATAACCCAATAAATAAGTTTATTGTTTTTACATAAATTTCGTAAAAACAAACAAAAACAGCTGCAAAAGTTCGCGGAAGTCAAGTTGGACTGCCGCTTGTTTATCCGCCTGCAACGCGCCTTCTTCCTACACATATGTTTCCATGTTCCATGGCATTTATGTGGTGCGCATCCCCCAGAAAAATGTGTGTTGGCGTTAATTTCCCTTGATACATTCCTCGGCCCATTGGAATTTGCCACCAGACTGACTCGGAGCTCGGAGTACCCCTATCCAAGTACCCAACTGACCCTCACTGCGATCTTTCAACAGCTTTCTTTCATTATGTTCTCTGCTTCAGAATTTACAAGAACATAAAAATCATCTTTATTTTGTATATAATTTTGTTTTTTTTGTTTTTTGGGTTGAATATTTTGACACAGTGTAAAATTGTGTATGGCGGGCAAGGTCAGCTGGTGTCGCCAGCGTTGACAGCGATGCCATCGTCGGCGTCAAGTTCAATAACCGCCACAGATTTGTTTTTGTTATGAAAATGCCCGGACCGTTATAAGTGTGTCTATATGAACATACATAATTTAACCTTCGCCCGACGGCAATGCGATTGTGAAAAGTGCAAACATATCTATACAGTGATCGTCTGATATAGTGGATTCGATCAAGCCCAAGGGAGGTTGTAATATTTCATCTTGTATTTAAATATTGTAATTAAATGGAAAATATTCCAATAAAAAAAAGTGAATTATTTTTAAACATATTCCTTTAAATACAATGTCTGTGGTGCTCATATGTAATGACTACTGTACTTGTAGTACAAGTATATGGAGCAGTCATTGAGGTGCTTTCATTGAGAATTTAATTGATAGCAGCTATTCGGGTTTTTATTCCATCAATAATTATTCATTCGCATGCAAATGCAAGTCAAGTGCATGCAAATGGACACACACATGTAAACATGTACATATGTATGCATGTACA
>JBAMBJ010001702.1:0-76703 GCA_037043495.1 Drosophila recens
ATGTTCTAAAATATTCCGGGGTGCCACAGAAATCGCTTTTGCTTGAATTTCACTTAATTTTGTATGAAATTTAAGTGAAATTCAAGCGAAAGCGACTCTGATGGCACTGATTATAAAAATTACATAGTAATGATTATTAAGGATTTTTAAGGGTTTTCTTCAATGATAATGATTAATTTTGAGCAAAAAAAAAATAAACTCATAATAATCATTATATATGAATTTTATTTTTTCACAAAAAAAAAAACAAATAATTTTTGTTGGGAGAGGGTTAGATGACATAGATTTATTTAAATAAAGAGAAATACTGAGAGTATCTATTACTTTAATTTAAGCTCTCTATAAAAATGCATATTTGCAAAACAAATTCATCAATCGCACAAGCCATTAAATAAGACTGATGTAACAGCTTTTCATAAATAGATTCACTTCTTTGGCCGTATCATCATAGCGACAACTTTAAGAGACTCCGTGTTGCTTCGAAAAGTGTTCCAAATGACGCCCATTCCCGCAGTGTTGTTATTATACGTTCCCGTCAAGTGGCTGCAATAATTCAAATTTATAAAAAAACGCTTTAAATCAGCGGTGGGTAGAAAAAAAAAAGCAGTCGCTGCTCCCGGAGCCACTGTGTGCCCACCGCTGCTTTAAATATCAAATTAACATTTTATCATACCAGTTATGACAATTTTCGTACCACCAGCCGCCAGTGAAATGTTTGGCACAGTTTCCCAACCCAATATCATTATCCCGATCGAATGTGGAAAACTTCATGCCATGACAAAGTCGGAGTGCATCACCAGCAGTTCCATTGGCTTTGCCCAGTTTGTATAATACATAATCTTCTTGCTCGTCGCCAACCGCAAATGTTTCATAAGTCTCAAATGCTTTAGTTCCATTCTGGTCCTCGAATAGGATATGTAATTCCTGATTCCGTTCAGCAGTAAGTGCGTGTATTTTGTCCAGGCCCAAGAAGAACTCGCCGTCCAGATCTCCAAATCCCTTTTTATACGCACTCCAGTTTCGATTAAAGTTGACGCTTCCATCCATTCTCCGCAGGATTATCGTCCAGCCTCCTGCCCGAGTTGCCGCATCGCAGGCAACTGTAAAAGGTTGACTACTGAAGTTGGGAATGACAATGTCGTGGATTCCTGTTGTTGTCGCCTCGTTGCAGTTGCGTAAATTCGATTTTTTCATGACTTCCGTTTCCTTAACAAGTCCACCTATCAATTTTTCCTGTTTATCCAGCTCCGTTCGAATAGATTGAACATCGGTTGCCTTAAGAAGACCATTCAAAACATTTTCCTGACGGTCCTGAATATCCCAGTCCTTAACAAGTCCATTTATCAACTTGACGTGACGTTCCTGCTCCGCTCTAAAAAACTGTTTAGATTGGACACGTTTCGATATTCAGAATCTTACCTCAACTCGGTTAATTGAGAATTCATTGAAAGTATCACGTTGGTCTCGTTATATTCAGAAATATGAATTCCATAAGAGAGCAAATTTAAATTACTTATTACAAATATCATATAAATTATTTTCAACAGCATATTGAACTGATCTTTTCTGAATGTCCGAGCAGACTGACTTTATGAAAGAGGTGACTTGTTTTTATAATGGGTGATAAAGGTATATATATATATATATATATATATATATATGTATACGAGGTGGTAAAACATATTTACACAAAAAACGATAAGCATAAAGGTGTGTATGCTGCAAAAAAAAAAGGTTTTTTATTCAATGCACTCCTTTATTTTATCTCTTATTCATTCATTTTACCATATAATCTAATCTATATACTTTTATCAAAATATATATAAATATTAGACAGTGAATGCTCTTTGATAAATTCATTAGCATATTCATTCATTCATTCAATTCAATCGTCTAAGAATTCAAGAATTCAAGAATAAACAAAAATAATATACAGTCATTGGGATCAGTATTTTGACAGCATTTAAAGTTAATTCTACGCATAATTTGAACTTTCCCTAACCCATTAGGTACCCATTGAAATTTTTCGAATTTTTGTAGACGTTGAACTTTTTTCAACTTTTACCTCGATTTAAAAAAAAAATTTGTAATGCAAAAAGTTTCTTTAAACAATTCTAATTTTTTATAATTTTTTGAAAATGACAAAAAAGTCACTTTTTCCTCATTTTCATACAAAAAGTAATTTTTTGGCCATTTCCAAAAAATTATAAAAATACTAGCGACGAGATATTTGAAAAAATTTAGTTTGTAGTCACTATAAGAATTGTTTAAAGAAACTCTATGGATTAATCTTCTTCTTAC
Organism: Drosophila recens; assembly: GCA_037043495.1. Taxonomy (NCBI): domain Eukaryota; kingdom Metazoa; phylum Arthropoda; class Insecta; order Diptera; family Drosophilidae; genus Drosophila; species Drosophila recens. The sequence continues at coordinate 2,302 of JBAMBJ010001702.1, forward strand.
TTTGGCCCCCTCTACCATTCGATTCCAAGAAAACTTTCGGAGCAGACTCGCGTCTAATTATTTATAATACTAGACACAATTCATGACTTTAAACTTTCAAAACTTAAACAACTTACAAAATTTTCCTTTACCCACTAAAAATTTCGAATTTTCGTAATCGTCTACTTTTCTAACTTTTTTCCTCGATTTTTAAATAAAAATGTTTTGATGCAAAAAGTTGTTTCAAACAATTAAAATAGTGAAATATCTCTTCGCTAGTATTTTTTATAATTTGTTGAAAACTGCAAAAAAGGCAATGAGGAAAAAATTCATTTTCAGTTTTCAAAAATTAAAAAAAAAAATACTAGCGAATAGATATTTAAGAAATTTGTTTGGCCACCGTTGTTGTTTTTGGAAATATCTCAACCGAATTCACAGATTGGAAATTTTCTATTTTCTTTTACATTATATGATCGAATTTGGTTTAATCGGTTCCCTAGATTTCATAGACCAGCGGTGGGCACGAAATCCAAATAAGAGAGCACAACAATAACAACTACAACAGTAGGCAGAAAAATACCTGGGAGCAGTCGCTGCTCTCGGAGCCACTGCGTGCCCACCGCTGTTATAGACAGTTTCGACAGTTTCTTTTAATTTAAAATAAGCATATTATTTGTATTAAAATCCGAGTTGTATGCTAACTCGAGCGTTATGAATGTGCTGCATTCATTTCATTTTTGGCATTGACCTCCCGTGTGGGCAATGAAAAGGAAAGGAAATTCAACTGAGAGCACGAGTTTTTCACTGTGTGCAATTGCAATTGCAATTAGGATTATACGTTTTCTTGGCTCATCATTCATTTGTCAAGCCATCTGCCACTTGCCACTTTCCCCCTGCCACTTCCCACTTGCCCCATATGCCCAATGCACTATGGGCCAATTTGACATTTTTTTTTTTGGAGAATTTAACAATTTTTCTAAAGGGAAAATAATGAAATTCGGACTACACTCAAAATTTATATGAGATATTAAGCTTTTGATCTATTGACCAAAAATTATGCAGATATGTACACTGGCGAACATAATTATTGGCACAGCAAACATTTTGAGATTTGGGGGCTTAATTGTTCTCTATCGTTAACATATTGGTATCAATGGAAAGGTCAATTAAATTCCGTTTGATTGATATAAAACTTTTCTTAACCCATTAAGTACCCTTCGAAAATTTCGAATTTATGTAAAAGTCAATTTTCGAAACTTTTTTCCTCGATTTTTTATCAAAAATTTTTTGATGCAAAAAAATTCTTTAAACAATTTAAGGAGTGACTGCAAAAAAAATTTTTCAAAAATATTTTTGCTAGTATTTTTTATAATTTTTTGAAAATTGCTAAAAAGGCACTTTTTATGTAAAAAGTAGGTAAAAGGGGTTAAAATTGTCATTTTTAGGATTTTCAAAAAATTATAAAAAATACTAGCAAAAATATTTTTGAAAAATTTTTTTTGCAGACACTCCTTAAATTGTTTAAAAAATTTTTTGCATCAACAAATTTTTGATGAATAATCGAGAAAAAAAGTTTCGAAAATTGACTTTTACATAAATTCGAAATTTTCGAAGGGTACTTAATGGGCTAAGAAAAGTTTTATATCATTCAAACGGAATTTAAATGACCTTTCCATTGATAACAATATGTAAACGATAGGGGAACAATTAAGCCCCCAAATCTCAAAATGTTTGCTGTGCCAACAAATATGTTCGCCAGTGTATATGAAATTAAATTAAAAAAAATTTTAATTTAATTGCAGTCAATTTTTAAAAAGAAATGCTTATAATATAATTGAATTTTATTTTTTTGTTATATATATTGTCAACATTTAAATAAAAAATTTAAAATAAAAAACAAAATAAGTTAAAGGTTAATAGAAATAAAAATTATATGTAAATGTAAATAAAATATTTGATTAATCTTATTATTATTATTATAATATCTCGAAGTTGTCAGATTCTGCATAATTTTGTGCAAAATGTTATGAGTGCCAGAAAATTGGGTATATAGCCCACTGTGTCGCTGAGTGCGAGGACACTTGAAGTTAACCTCCAAATGCAGCAGTTGCTGCTGCTGCTTCATCATCTTCATCATCTTTCTCATCATCACATTCTTCTTCTTTGCTGGTGCCTTGCCTTTTGAGTGCTTGCCTCGTTTTTTCTCTTCTCTTCTCCTCTCTTCTCTTCTTTCTTCTGTTGCCGCTGCAGGCGTTGCGGTTCATTTAATGTAGCATACTTATTTGGGCATGTTCACAATTCAATGCACAGCTGGAGAGTAAGAGAGATAGAGACAGTGACAGAGAAAGTAAGAGAGTGAGAGAGAGAAAATAAGCTGTAATTCTTGACTTTGAGCCAAGATTGCCATATTGCCATATTGCCATTGCCAATTATCAATTGTAGTTACCATTGTCATTGCTTTTATTTTATTTTTTTTGTTTCTTCTTAAAGACTTTCTAAATTACAGGGTATATAATGTTGAGCTCAGCTTTTAAAAAGCTACAATTTTTGGTTGATTTGTATTTGCTTAATTAATTATGAGAAATGTTTTTTTTTTGTGGCTTCATTTCTAAACATTTTCTGGACTTCACTTTAATTGAGGCCAACTGCAAATGTGGAGATAATGAGTGGGAAGGAGAAAGGTAGTGAGAGTGAGAGGGAGAAAGGAAAAGACAAGCTTTGTAGTTAAAGATGTAATAGGTGCATGCACTGCAAAAAACAAAGCAAGAACTGTAAAAAAAAGTTACTTTTTCATGTTTTTCTTCGGAATTTCTAATAAAAGTGATTTATATTAAATTAAATAAAAAAAAATTAAAAAGCACAAAAAAATATTTAAGAAATTCGTTCGTAAATTTGTTGGTTCTTTTTTTATGGAAATTTGAAAAGTGTATTCAATTTAAGGTTGATTAGATTTTTATTATTAAATTTAAAAAAAAAGAAATTTAATTTAAACTACACACCCAAAAAACTTAAAAAAAAGTATGTTCATCTTTTGGTTTTTTCTTTTAATTTTTCATAGCGCATTCAACTAGTTTTTGAATTCATTTTAATTTAAAATTTTTTCAAAAATTCGTAAAAAATTTTGGCTTTGTTTTCTATTTGTTTGTAATTTTTACTTTCTTTTTTAATTTATTTTTTCTAGTATAACACAAATTTTTAAAAGTACAGTCGAACTTCCCTAACTCGAATTACCATTATCCACGAAAAAAGTTCGAGTTAGGGAGACTTCGAGTAAGGAAAGTAGAATTGTATGAAATTTGCCTAGTATTGCCACTCGATTTTGTTCGAGTTAGAGAAACTTCGAGTTAGGGAAGTTCGATTTAGGGAAGTTCGACTGTATTTTTTTTAAAAAATTTAAATTTGAAGCTGTAATATTGTATTGTAAACATTTGTACAGTAAACATTTAAGGCTAATTAATTCTAAATTTTTTAAGCGATTCAACAGGGTTTTTTTTAATTTTTTTTTGTGCCACTAAGAGTAAATTTCCGCAATGGGTCGCAGCCAAAGTAGAGCATTTTTAAATATGTATTGTATGTACATATACACATATACATACATATGTATATATGTACTTATGTATGTATGTGTCGGCTGCCTGTCTCGGTCCTATAATCAACTGAGTGCACTAAACGCTTAAAACACTTTACCAACTATTTCCCACGCTCTTAACTATGTAAAATAAAAATTCTTTCTCTCAACTGTCTAAACTCGACCTCACTGTGTTCCCCTTCCTCTTACCACCACTCATCCTATTCCCCGCCTGCTCTTCTGTTGCTCCGCTTTTCCTTTCGTCTTGCTGTTTTTAATAAGCTTGAGAGAGAGAGAGAGAGAGAGAGAGAGAGAGAGAGGAACAAAAGTAGAACCGCCGTCGTCTCCCTCACTTGACATCATTTCGTCGAGTCTGACGAGCAGTCAACAAATGTTTTCTCTGTATGCGACACACACACACACACACACACACACTCTCCTCTCTCTCTTCTCTCACACTATAAAAAACTTCCGGCAAATTGGCGCAAAATTTTTGCAGCATTTGCCAAAATTAGTGCAATTTCTTTTTATTTTTTTATTTCTCTTTTATTTTGATCACTTTACTTTTTTAATTTTATTTTCGTTTTGTGTGCTAAAGTTTTTTGCAGCTGCAGCGCTGCCCGGTTCCGGTTAGGCTGTTGACCTGTTGACCTGTTGAACTCCCTGTTGGTCCCCCCCTCCCCCTCCCTCGTCTCCTCTCTCTTGCTCCACTTCCACCGTTGCACAGTGGCTCTTTTGATAATCTGTGCAGAAATAATTAACAGCTTTTCTTTAACTTTTATGAATGATCTCTTTAATTTAATGTTGATTATTTTTACATATTTTCAATCTGTGGTGTCCAAAATGCCAAAAGCGTATCGCATGGGATGGGAACTTCAAATGCTGCCGGCGTCGCAGCCGACACACGTACAGAGCAGTGTTGCCAACTCTTCTGGACATGAAAATGCCAAAATAGCCTTTGAAAAAAGCTGAAAAAAGCTGAAAAAAGCTAAAAAAATTTGTTGATAGCTAAAAAAAACGCTAGAGTGGTAAAACGATATTTTTATTGATTTAATCCAGTGTTTTTGGAATATTTTGATGCAAAAAAAAATCTTCAAACAATTCTAGGAGTGAATGCAAAAAAGAATTTGGAAAATCTCTTCTTATGACTATTTTAAATTTGCTAAAAATTACTATTTTAGCCCCTTTTTCCTCCTTCTCATACAAAAAGTGGCTTTTTGACAATTTTCAAAAAAATCATAAAAAATACCAGCGAAGTTATTTTCAAATTTTTTACAATCACTCTTAGAAGTGTTTTAAGAATTTTTTTGCATAAAAATATTTTTTGTTTGGGACCGAAAAAAAAAGTTTAAAAATACACTTTTACAAAAATTAAAGATTTTCCAGGGGTACTTAATGGGTTAAAGAAATTTTTGTATCATTAAAACTGAATTTAAATGATTGGAAGATTAAATTAAGATATCTGCATCCAATCTTTTTTATTATATAAATATTATACTTTAGGCATTTTCACCTTACTCGATCGATTTTTTAATTGTGAAATACCTCGATTCAATTGATTTCATAGTTAAATACAATAGAATTGAATGCTCTTTTGGCTCATTGATTTTTTTTTGCCATTCAAATGGAACAAATACTACAAATTATTGAAGTGTGGCATCGTAAAGCATAAAAATAAATGTTTACAAAAAGCTAAAATTATTTTTGAAGTAGCTAAAATTCCCGCTACCCGCTGTTTTACAATTTATCCCGCATTTGCCAGCTGCAACCAACTAAATCTGTCGGGAAAATAGCTAAATTGGCAATACTGCTTTTATCATACACTGCAACTGATGCTTTGCTCTCTTTACATCTTCAACTGCAATGAAGCGACAGCTCGAATATGCCTTCATTTTATTTTTTCAGTGTAAAGTAGTAAAGCGTTTAGTGACTTCGTGTTTCGCTGTGTTAATTAATTATAAATCGATAAAATTTGAAAATATTCTTTTAATACAAGCTTAATTGACCACTGTACACTGGAAACAATCAGGAGCTGAATGTGCGAAAAGGTGGGAGAATGAAAAAAATGTTTCAACTTTGCCGAGTGCATGACAAACTGGCCCATTGCAATATTTACATATATGCATATAGAAATTGTACTCCTGTTAACTTGGCCAACTGGAACAGCATGAAATTGAATTTGCGGTTTGCCCTGTCTCCACAACTTTGTCCAACTTTGAAGATTCCAAACAAGCAGCCAACAAAAAGGAAGCAAAGCAAAATTCAAAGGCAAATTCAGACAGACATCTCTGTTGACTCACTGTTGATGGCATTCTCACATTCACATTCACATTTCCACTTCCCAAATTCTACTCTACAGGGTCTTCATTTCATTTCGGTCTTCGTCTTCATCTTGAGAGCCAAGAAATTGGGAAATTAATCATCTAATATAGCCAGTGTTGTGCAGCCAACATTCTTTCCTGCCAAATCTAGATTTTTTCCCGCCAAATTTTATTTTTTCACGCGCCAAATCTGATCATTCTAGATTTTTCCTCTATTGAACTTTATTACCTGAAATATCTGAAAATTTAATCTAGCTATTTTTCCACCAAATCAGGCTTTATTCCTGTCAAATTTGACTTTTCACCCGCTAAATCTAGCTATTTTTCCCGCCAAATCAAGTTTTTTTCGAACAAATTAGACTTTTATATCTGATAAAATTTGAAAATTTTTCAAATTTCGCATTTCCCGCCAAGTCTAGCTTTTTTTCTTGAAACCCATTTGCAGGAAAAGTTTAAAAAAAACGGGAATAAACTTAATTTTAGATATATTTTACCGCACTAGTATATTTACCTCTCTGATTATTTTTATCTATAAATTTAAATAGAATCTTTGGTAAAAATAAATATATACGTATTTTAGCGATTTTAGAAAATTCAATCCTTTTAAGTAAAGCAGAAATAAATGGAGCTGATTTCACAATAGAATTACAGGTCATTTTGTAGTTGAGCACAACCATTAAGCTGCCAACGGCGATGAAATCAATTGAATTTCTAAAGCTTTCATTTCATTAATTGTGCTTAATTTGAGTACGAAACAGAGGGGGGTGGAGGAAAAGGTCACTCCACAAATTGTGCTGTCTCTTCAGTTGACATCAGCGTCGGAAACGGAAAGAAAACTCGAACTCGAACTGGAAAACGATTTCAATTCAATTCAATTCAATTCAAGTCAGCTGCCCCCTTTTAAAGGCCGTTTCTCCAAAAGTTGACAAATTGAATGTGTCTCAGTTTGTGTATTCACACTTCTCAATTCTCAGTGCTCTGACTGCAGGGAAAAGGGGGAAAATTGAAGTCTATAGCATGGGAATAAAAACGGGGAATGGGGGATTAAATGTTGTTGGTCCAAAAACAACCGCAGTCGGTCCATTTGTGTCAGTGTCTAAAAGTTGAATAGGTTTTCCATGTTGTTTCTCATTTTCATTCTCCGCAACTTCTTCTCCTACTTATTGTTGCTGCTAGCCCAGCATAGAGACGATACACAGGCTTATAAGTTTGTGACACTGCCTGACACGGCAATTTCGAAATTTTTGAAACTTTTTTGAAGGTTTTTTATGGTAAAAATTGTAAAAAATTAGTTTTCTCTTGTTTTAATACATATTTTTTGGTAGTTAACGTTAGTTACTATTATTAGCTATCATCCTACTAGATCTCAACAAGATCGGACAAATAGAAGGGTGGCAATGGCAAATTTAAGATTTTAAGAAATATAAGTGCCTAAGAGTATGCAATACATTTTTGTTTAAATAAGTAACGGGTTGGGAACTCGTCTTTAGCCTTTCACGCTTTATTTTTTTGATTATTTCTTTGAATCTTCTTATTAATTATTTACTGGGCATCTAACAGTCGAGCAGTTGAGAGTTCTTGCTTGCTGTTCTCCTTGTTGTCTGGCCTTTCAACCAAAAACCGCCATTAAAATAACTTTTCAACTTTTCGAGTGAATGAGTGAGTGCATGAATATGAGTGTATGAGTGTATGAGTACTTGTTGTTGTTGCTGTTGTTGTGGTTGTTGTTGTTGACCTGGCCAAGTGACACCCTGACTTTGAGACCAGACCCAAAAATTGCCAGCGGCTTTTTGGTTGTGGTTGCTTTTTAAATTTAGCCGCTTTGGAAATGGGAAAATCATCGTGAAAACCGCCACAAAGAAATGCAAAGTGCTCGCCTTTGTTTTTCCTCTCTTCAGCGGTTGGTTGTGATTTTGTCATTCAACGTACTCACTAACCACGAATACTATGATAAAGTGAAAAAATCACTGAACCTAAAAGAAAAATAACGATAAATCAAGAACAAATTCGAATAGATTGCAGGGTATCTGCTAGTCGTGTCGAGTCGTATCTTTCCCTTTCTTTTTAAATCAATTCTCTGTGTTCAGCGCATCAGTTCGAAGAGCTTGTAAAGAGACTGAATACAAACATTTTCAAAAATCTCTTCGCTAGTATTTCTTAAAATTTTTTGAAAATTGGTAAAAATAAATATTTTAACCCATTTCGCCTACTTTTCATACAAAAAGTGGATTATTGGCAATTTTCAAAAAATTATAAAAAATACTAGCGAAGAAATTTTTGAAAATTTTTGTATTCAGACACTCTTAGAATTGTTTGAAGAATTTTTTTGCAACAAAATAATTTTTGGTAAAAGATCTAGGAAAAAAGTCAAAACTTGGTTAATGGGTTAAGGAAAGTTTTGTAGCATTCAAACGGAATTTCAATGACCTTTCCATTGATGCCAAACTTAACATAAAGTAAGTTCAAACTACGCGAATATTTAACTTTAGTTTTTTTTTCAAAATACTTTATCCGACGACTGTATAAAATAATGGTACAGGTTTCTAGCAAACTTTTATTTTATATCTATATTAGAATGGAAAGAAGGTAGAAATAAAATAACAGAATGCTATAAAACACAAATAAATTTTTATATTATTTCTTCAAAATGTTCTTATTCAAATCTGGCTTTTTTTAACGGTCACAGTTGGCAGCCGTGTTTTGAACACCACTGAGCTAGAAACTCCAAATTCAGTGAATGAGAAAGTGTTTAAAATATTTTGACACGCTTTTTCGAAAATAACTGCAATACACTTATATCTTTTGGTAAAGGTCCATAATATGCGGAACACCTCACAATAATAAAAACAAAATTTAAAATTAGAGGGCAATTTATGATGAATTATGATCATTTAGGTGCAGAAATTATTTTCGGGTCTTTTCTAGTTTTTTTTTAAATTAATTTTAAAATTTTTATGCAAAATGAACTTTGCTTGGTTATTTTGTGCATATTGACTAAAAAAAGTTAATTTTGCACTAAAATTTCAAAATTAAATAAATAATTTTTGAACCCAAATTCATCATAAATCGACCTCTAATTTAAAATTTTTTTTTTTTTGAGGTGTTCCGCATATTACGGACCATTATCCATATTTTTTTTAAATCTCCACATCAACGTTAAACTGAATTTGGAAAATGAAATGATATCTAAAAATAAATCCAAGAATTTTAAAGTCCATTCGACTTTTTCCAGTATTTAAGTAAATTAGTACATAAGTATGTATAAAAAGTGGATATTTCAATGAAAATATCTAGTTTTAATGTTCTTCTCTCCAATTTCAAACTTAATGTTTAGTTAACAAAGTTATTTTCGGAATTTCCATTATGCTTTTGATAACTTTGTGTAGTTTTTAAATTTTAATTTTATATGTACTTTGCTTTAATTTGACTTGAGATTTGATTTGCTTGTGTGTTTTCAATGTTCCTCTAATTACTTGATGTGTGTTCTCTATTGCATGATATTTGGATATTTGGCTATTCGGGATAGTTGGCAGCAGTCAAGCGATATAAACGTTAAAATGGATACCAAATTGGATGCACGTGGCCAGTGTCAAGGCCAAAGTCAGAGTCAAAGTCAGAGCTCGTCATTTCCGGCCTCATTTCCAGATACGTTTAAGAACTTCTTTGAAATGATGAATGAGGACGAGGATCACGTCGAGCTCTTTGCCAATCTCCTGGAGGACAAGGTATTAAAACACCCAGAGAAATCCAAATGCTGAGTGCAACATAAATTCATGCTGGATAATTCAACAATTTTTTAAAATACCCAGATTTTTAAAAATTAATTATGTTATTTTTAAGTTTTAATTTGCATAAAACTTATGCAGCAAATGCTGAGTAAATTTATTTTTTAAACTTGACAATAACTTTATATAAATTCTTGTTTTTTTATACTTGTTTTTATTTTAATATTTTTAATTTCAATTTAAAATTAATATCAAATTTATGCAACAAATGCTCGATAAATTTTTTTTAATATACTTTCACAGACACGACTTTTTAAAAATTTTAAATATTTAATTTTTTTTACATTTAAAGTTGAAGTTTAATTTTTTTTAAAAATCATGCAAAAATTGCTTGATTCACTTTTTTTTAATATACCGAGACTTTTAAAATTAAATTAAATTAAATTAAAAGTAAATTTTTTAATTTTAAATTTAAATAAAGTTCATGCAACAAATTCTGCATAAATTTGTATTTACCCATTTACCCATTATTTACCGACTTTGAAATATATAATTTATGTTTTTGATATTTTTAGCTTTAATTTGGAATTTATTTAAAAATCACGCAATAAATGCTGACTTTTTTTTAATGCACCCAGACTTTTTTTTCTTTTTTATACATATTTTCTTATTTATAGTTTTAATTTTTTTTATAAAAATCATGCAACAAATGCTGAATAACTAATTTTTAGTAAGCCCAAGGTTTTAAATTTTTAAATAGAAGACTTTAATATATATTTTTAGCTTTATTATTGTATAATATTAATTTTAATTTTTAATGAACAGAAACTTTTAATTTTAAATTACATAATAATGACAGCTCTAAGTTGACGTAAAATAAATAAATTAATTTAAAAAAAATACATTAATAAATAATAAGCAAAATAATAAATAAACTAACAAATAAAACAACAAATAAATAAATAAATAAATTAATAAAAATAAATACAAAACAAATAAAACAACAAATAAATAAATAAATAAATTAATGGAAATAAATTCAAAACAAATAAAACAATAAATAAATAAATAAAAAAATGAATAAAAATAAATACATATGAATGTATAAATATTGAACTTTTGAGAGTTTTTTCTCTGGGTGTTTATTTGTTTTTCACTTTCTTGCTGTGTTTTTTTGTGTGTTCTTTTCTCCCAATACATAGATATATACATATTTGTTACTTCAAAATTAAAGTTGTTTCTTTCTACATTATTGCTAAATTTTCTCCGTTAGGTGATACCAAGAAATAATCACAAAATGTCTGAGCAACGTCAGCGTTACGGCGGCAGCCTGCGCAGTCAATCGCAGTCCAATGCACACCAGCAACATCAGCAGCAGCTTGCGCAGCAGCAACATGCACAGCAACAACATCGCCGTCAACAGCAGCAGCAGCAGCAGCAACATCGCATTCGTAGCGGCAGCAGCAGCGATGTGACCAACACCATGACCTTGGCCATGGCCGAAACGGCTGCCCAAATTGGCCCGAATCGTGCCAGCTCATTTCGTCGCCACGCGCAGCGCAAAACTCTCAGCTCGAGTGGCTCGAATCTGAATCGTCTGGAATTTGGTCAACTCATTTCGAATGGCAGCACCAGCAGCAGCGGCGATTTGCACAGCATCGAGGCAGCCACTCTACAACAACAACAACAACAGCTACAACAACAGCGACAACAACAACAACGACTACAACAACAACAACTCAATCATTGCCCAGGCACTGTGTCAGCGAGTTCTTCAGTAAGTGATGTTCGTGGCCATTTTGTTAGCAAGCACAACATTCCCCATTGTGTCCAAGTGTCCAAATCCAAAGCATCGACATCCCAGACAGCCCAGACACAACAGACAGACTTCAATGACCAGGTACTTCATCAGCCAACAAAAATAAATACTGTTTTTTTTTTTTTTTTTTTTTGAGAAAACGATTCTTAGTTTAAAACCTAGTTTAGTGGTTTAAAAAAATACTTGCTTTTGGTCATCAGCAAAATAAATACAGTTTTTTTTTTTTAACGATTCTAAATTTTAAAAACAGTTTAAAGAATTAAACAAAAACTTGCTTTCTTTGGTCATTAAAAAAAAGGTATTTTCCTTAATCGCATACCTCAGACAAATGTCCAATATTGTTTAATTAAATGCAATTATTACAATTAAATTGATTTTTTCTTTTTTTTGTGATTTTTGTGAATTTAAAAACAGTAGTGTTCTGAGTTGGGTACATTATTAGCAAAGAAAAACAAGTTACAAGCGGAACAGTCGAGTACACTCGACAGTATACCCTGGGCATAGGCCTCGGCACGCTGAAGATTTGATGCCCATGCAACTCTCATACTAATCCTTAAATATCGACCTATCGTTTTTGTGACAGCTACATATGTACATATGTAGCTGACTTGAGTGACTTGAATCAAATTGCACGCTATATTTAAATTTCACAAATTTATTAAAAGTAAAAAATAATGAAAATAACAAAAAAAAAATTGGCTTACCAAACCAGAAAACAAATAAACAAAAAATACTAAATAGTTAAAAATCATCTCCACTGGACCGCATCGAGACTTGAACCCCGATCTCCCGTTTCGCTTGCCGAGCACCTATCACTTCCACCACACCGCCACTTGGACTGATGCTGGCAAATTCAATATATATTCTCGATGAACATTCTGGCAGAGTAAATGTAAAATTAGTTAATTGACCATTAATTCTATTTATAGAATGGCCATTAAAAGGCATTTCACAAAATTGTTATTATCTTCACTATTTATGGCCCAGTCGTGTTGAAAGTTGGTAATTAGTATCTGGGCATAATCCCAAACCCGATGAAATAAAAAAATTTCAAAATTTTACTTAAATCTCTAAATAAAAGGTGATGTCAGTTTTTGTTGAATTACGTGGAAAAATATATATTATCATAGGGAGTCTTCATTCAAAATTTGGTGGATTACCATCCCTGAGATCCTTTCGCTTATACGGACAGACGGACAGACGGACATTTCAATATCGAATCGGCTGTTGATGCTGATCCAGAATACATATACTTTATGAGGTCGGAGAAGCTTCCTTCTGCCCGTTACATACTTTTGCACAAACTTAATATACCCCCAGGGTATACAAATATGTATTCCAAATGACGTTGAAAATGTTTTGCGATTTTAATTATTGTAATTTTGATCCTTTTGAATTCCGTCTAATATTATTGCCAACATTTATTTTCCAAGTATTGTTTTGCCAGCTTCTGTTTGTTTTGCAAATTTTTGTTATTCTGAGTAAATTTGTTCGCTATTTTTTAGGGAATCGCTAATCATGGTCAACAGCAGCAGCTGCAGCAACAACAAATCCTGCAGGAGCAACAGTTCCAGCTGCAACAACAACAGCAGATGTTGCAGCAACATCAACAGGAACTGGAAATGCAGCTGCACCAAATGCGGCTGGGACCCGAAGGCGGCGAGGAGGTCAACGGAGCCCGAGCTCCGATCAACTTCCGGGTCCGAGTGATGCCCGACGGTTCCAGGGATCGACTTCAACCGTTGCCACAGCATCGGCACTCGGTCTATCTGGAGCGGGCCTTTGACTTGGGTTTGGGTGAGTGGACGAAAGCGATAGCGATAACGATAGCAATTCCATATAAATTCGAGGCAATCCCAATCGATTTGAAAGCCAGCCATAATATATAAAATCAAAAGTATTTAGGAATTTCAAATTAAAATAACAAATTAAAATAACAATTTTTTTTTTCATGAATATAATATACATATAAAAAAGTAGCTTTTAATTTAGCGACTTTGTTAGAATTTTCATGTTATGAAATTGTTTTTAATAATATACATTTTTATGTCAAGGTTGCCATTTTGCGGAAAATAGTCAGGTTTTAAGATAAAATGTCCAGATTTGGCGAGAAAAATTCAGGTTTGAAAAGAAAACGTCCAGATTTGGCGGGAAATAGTCATGCTTGAAAAGAAAATATCCAGATTTGGAGGGAAATAGTCAGGTTTAAAGATGAAATGTCCAGATATGGCGGAAAAAAATTCTGGTTTGAAAAAAAAACGTCCAGATCTGGCGGGAAATAGTCATGCTTGAAAGAAAATATTTAAATTTGGCAGGTAATATAGTCAGGTTTAAAGATAAAATGTCCAGATATGGCGGGAAATAGTCAGGTTTGAAGTTAAAATATCCAGATTTGGCGAGAAACAGTCATGCTTCATAAGAAAATATCCAGATTTGGCGGGAAATAGTCAGATTTGAAGAGAAATTGTCCATAAATAGTAAGGCTTGGTGCGAAAATGTCCAGATTTGGCGGGAAATATTCGTGCTTGAAAAATGTCCAAATTTGGCGGGAAATAGTTAGGTTAGAAAAAATACAGTTGAACTTCCATATCTCGAATTTTCTTTTAATTCGAGCTAAATGAGTGACAGTAAATTCAATAAGCTTTAGAAAAAGAACTCTATAAGTCGAATATCTCCATAATTCGAACTTTTTCTTTGGTTAATGGTGACTCGAGCTAGGGAAGTTCGACTGTGTGTCCAGATATGGTCAGGTTTATAGAGAAAATGTCAAAATTTGGCGGAATAAAGGCAAACTGTGAGTTTATCTCAAAAAATTCCCTCGATAAAGTCGAAATTTTGATGTGAATATATCGTATTCGCTGTGTCTCCTCTCTCTCTCTCTCTCGGGTTAGAATTAACGTTCTAAGGCCTTCTGAGAAAATCCAATTAAAACTATTTACGTCAGCTTGTACTAATGAATGCCGCTTTTTAATCGCCAAGTAATAATTTAATCCCATTTTGGCGCCTTTTCCTAATAAAAACACATGTTGTAGGTGCACATTTATTCTAATAAAATCAGTTCTTTAACGTAGTCGGATGGATAGGGTGGTCAATTTGAAAAACGAAACAAAAATATACATTCTACTTTAGTCTAACTAGCAAAAATGCAAAGCTAAAATATCTTGCTTTATATTTAAGGGGATATTCTAAATTAAAATTCAAAAATTTAAAAAAAAAAATGTAAATTGATAAAGTTATGAGCATTCAAACCCCCACTGGGGGGTCAAAAATAAGAGGGTATCCTGGCGTGCATGATTCCAGCCCTCCTGGTGATCTGAGACATAAAAAACAGAGGATTCTTAATTATTAAAGATGCCGCAATTTTCAAAAAATTATAAAAAATACTAGCAAAAATATTTTTGAAAATTTTTTTTTGCAAGTCACTCCTAAAATTGTTTGAAAAATGTTTTTGCATTCCAACATTTAATGGGAAAAATCGAGGAAAAAAGTTTTGAAAGTTGACTTTTTTTTAAATTCGAATATTTCAATGGGTACATAATGGATTAAGGAAAGTTATGTATCATTCAAACGAAATTTAGACGACCTTTCCAAATATATTTTTTAAATTTGAAGACCTGACTTACAAAAGCTGTTATAGTAAGAGAACGAGTGCACCTATTATTTTGTCCGTGAGTTTAAGTTCATTTTAAAATGCACGCCAAATTTCAAGTTTCTAGCTCTATATTTTTAAATTTGAAAGTCCTAGTTACAGGGTATCTTGCCGTCGTCGCCTCTCGACTAGAGGATTATAACTTGATCAAGCGTTTTTAGCTGCCATTCCATTCACCAGAAGCATTTTTTAAAAAAAATGCGCATAAAGGTTTCCCTCGAACATATTTCATTGAATATGAAAAACGACACACACACAAAGCTCGAAACCAAAGTTCAACATCAACTTGAACATAAAAGTGGCAAATGAACAGCGAACTGCAAAAAAAGCAGCAAAAAAACAACAACTACCAAGAAAATCATGAAAAGGTTACAAAAATTCAACGAAACTAAAGTCGAGCCCAAAACTGAAGCGATCCAAAATCAAACGGAACCAAAAACCCAAAAAATGCCAAACGCCTTTTTATACCCGTTACCTAAAAAATAAGTAAAAGGGTATATTGTATTCGTTGCAGTGTATGTAACAGGGAGAAGGAAGCATCTCCGACCCTATAAAGTGTATATATTCTTGTTCAGCATCAACAGCCGAGTCGATATAACCATGTCCGTCCGCACAATTTTAAAGATATATTTATGCTAGCTACGTTAGCTACTATTATTGGCTATCATCCTACTAAATATCAACAAGATCAAACAAATAGAAATGCGGTAATGCCTGTTTTAAGTCCCAAGCAATGTTACTCCCTAAAAGTATGCACTTTTTTTTTTTTTAAATAAGTAAGTCGGGAACTCGACTATAGCCTTTCCCACTTGTATGACAACTGTACGTCGTGGAGTAAAAGTGTGCATTATATTTCTTACAAACAGAACTGGAAGAAGTCATTAAATATTTTATTCAAACACCTTTTTTTTAGTCAAGTGCATTTTTATGTAATTTATAATACAAAATATTTCTTCTATTTATTATTTATTTTCTTTTTAATTTTCAATATTTTTTTAAAATTTTATTTTTTTTTTTTTCTAATTTTACAAACATTTTATTTGAGCACCTCCATAATTTACTTTCGGCTTAAACAAAATTTTTAATTTAAGGCGAATCTATAAATTCACTGAAAATATATATCATGTAATTTTTTATATAATTAAAAAAATATATATTGTATATTAGATCAATTAATTTTAAATTAAATAAAATTCACTAAAAATATAGACCATGCAATTTTTTATTAAATTGTTAATTCAATAAAGTCAATGAATTTTAAATTTTATAAAGTTTGATGAAAGTATAATTTATGCATTTTTTATAAAGTTTAAATAGATAAAAAATATAAATCAATATATTTTTTTTCAATTTCATAAAATTCGCTAAAAATAGAACTAATGTTAAAAAAATTTAAAACTGACAATAAATTTTAAATTTTAAAAGATTTGCTAAAAATATAATTCATGACTTCTTTGTACATAAAATTGAAAAAAATAATAACTTAAGTTAATATATTTTAATTTTTATTCATGCACTTTATATATAATTTAAGTCAATAAATTTTAAACCTGTTTGTTTAAATTGAGCAACGGGTATTTTATAGTCGGTATCTTGACTTGAGCGTTTAAAAACATGTTGTTTTTTCCATCGTCGCGACGATTAAAAGTCCTCAACGAAAAGAGGATGAAGCGTAAAGTAATGGAAAAGGAGGAGAAGGAGTAGGAGGCAAAAAGGAAGGTTGATAAATTGGGGTTTTTATTTCGTGCAGTTCAGTTGACTGGGCTGTTTGTCAGTTTGTCCTCGTAGACAGCTGAAGTTGACATTGAGCAGAAGGGAGAGGAGAGTGAAATGGGAAGGGAAAGGGGAAAACGAGAGGCGAAAACGAACTCGATTTCATTCATCATCAGTGATGCCAAACATTTTTTGAAAAAATAAGACAAAACGACCAAAAAAATAGGGAAAAAAGGCTAAAAGAACTAAAAAATAAGACAGAAAATAGGCCAAATTTTGTTTATTACTTTTTTTTACTTAATTTAATGATTTTTCGTCTTCATTTTCTTTGTTGGCATTGTACGTCGCCATGGTGCCTATAAGCTTAACATTTGTCAGGAAAGTTGTACGAATGACAACACCCTCTCTACTTCAGCGTTTGACCAAGGCAACGATAAAAGAGTCAGAGCGAAAGAAACCAGCTCTGAAAAAGGGTTATTGCCGACAGAGTCTCGACATTTTTTTACTTATAAGATTCTTTGGGCATTTTCTCACAATTATGAACAAGCAACCGCGCTTTGCTCAACTTTCGATTGCAAAAAATATTGAAATCAACATACAAAAAGGGATGCCACTTTATTTTTAGATGATCAATTTGTAGGAACATAGAAGAAATTTAAAAAATCCTAACATGGTCAATTGACACTAAAAAAGGCCAGATTTTCGGATAGAAGCTGTTTGAGATTTTTCTCGGCTGAAGCAGTTAAAAATCAGACAAATCTATCCGAAAAAAAGCCAATTTGGCATCACTGTTCATCATAAATCTTTAAACATGCTTCAATTCCAAAATTGGCCCTAAGTCAATAAGTTGGTGTCATAAACATCTCAATTTAAAAACATATGCGGATTAAATTCGCTTAAAAATCAAGTATACGTATTTACGTGTTTATGTTCAGTAAACGAAAATGAAAACGAATAACTTGAACTTTTGCAAAGTCATCCTAATCCTATTTGAAAATTGATTGCATATTCATGAATTTTAATTATTTAATTTGCATTACATTAAACGCAAACTTTTATCTGTCTGCTAAAGATTGTTGAAATAAAGTTTAATAGTTAACACTTAACATTCTTTGTCAAGTTGAGGACATTGAGAAAAAGCTAAAAATTAAAAATATAATCAAATATTTAAAAGTTGAAATAAAGTTACTCTTGTAAATAGAAGAAGCTGTTACTAAGTCTAATATGAGCTCAGTGTTGATTAAATTGAAAGCAAAATCATTTGCAATGGGAACTCAATGTGAAAAGCTATTTTAAATTGATTTACATTTAATTACATTAAGACTTTTAAACTTCTTCAATCTACTGAATTCAATACTTGTTAAAATCAGCAACTTTGTGAAAATATGCATAATTTACATTTACTTTAAAAATTTCTATAGTATAATATTTTGCATTTAAATAATATACGAGTATTATTCTAATATTAAAATTATTATTGAGGGGAATAAATTAATATAGTTTAATTCTGTTGCTGTTGTAATTAAATATTTATTATGGTCCCAAATTAATGCGAGTCTTTAATTAGCATTAAGCTTGGCCATAATGGCCTCTGGCCTCTGTTCTCTGTTCTCCAACTTTGACTTAAATTGCATTTCCTGTTTTATTGGCTTATGGGGTATTATACACATTTATTTTCATTTAAATTTTATCCTTTTTTTAATGGTATTTCATTCTATATTTTGCAGTTAGAATTTCTGCCAACACCCTTTTAAAAATGAATAACATTAAAAAAAACACAAAATTTTTTTCAACGAAAAACTTTGAAATTAATATTAATTTCTCAAAGTCAAAATATTTTAAAATTAATATTCTTTGCTGAAAATTGAGAGTTTTCATTAAAAAATGTGATTTGTTTTTATGAGGTTACAGGGTATATGTCAGTCGCGTGTGCTCAACCTTTGTGAAATTTTCAGCACAAAAGTATTTGGCATAAAATATTTTCATGTTTGACATTGACTTTGACTTGGGAAACATGTGTGCAACAGAAAGATAGAGATAGAGAGAGTGAGATAGAGAGAGAGAAAGAGGAAATGAAAGAAAGAGAGAGAAATTAAGAGAGAGAACAATGGAACAGTGGAATTGTTTTTGACTTCCACTCGCATGACCGAAACAATAACTGTGAACAATTGACTTGACCAGAGGCGTTGACAGAGGGGGTACTAAGGGGGGACTATGTATTAGGCTCAATCGTTGTATTGGTAATTTTCTTATCTATGCTGCAACTCTTGAATAAAAAAAAAAAAATTGTATTATATAGAGGGTATTTTATTATGATTTTAGATGAAAGAATTTTTTGGGGGCTCTTCTACTTTTTTTTTAATGAATTTTGAAATTTTATTGTAAACCATGTAAAACACATAATAAACATCAAAAAATTGCAATTTTTATCAAAATTTCAGAACTATTAGTATGTACAAAAAGCCAACACATGCAAACAATTTCGAGTAAAACAAAAACCGTTTTTGTTCTCCTCTTTTGTATTGGTGTTTTGTTCTGTTGTTGTCTTCTCTTCAAGTTCGCACTTGACAAAATTGTTCTCTTCTTTTTATTGTGTGTACCACAGTGCGTGGTTTAATAAAAGCTCGCACTGACGCCGACTTTTTTGTTGCTTTGTGGTCTTCTTATTGTTTGTAGTTTTTCCGATTGTATTTTCCGTGCTCCCGCTAATATGTATCCATAGTAAAATTGTCTTGGTTTGTTGACACAAAGCTAACTACGCCCTTGGCAAGGCCAACAAAGCACACGGACAAAAGCTGAGAAATTTCGTCTACTTCTGCTGCTCACATTTTTGTGCATTGCGTGTCTTCCTCTCTTTCTCCCTCAATTTCTGTGTGTGGCAGACATCTCTGTGAGATTGGGAAAAAGTTAGAAACTGGACTTTGTGTGCCACATGCCGCTCACATTAGTTGTCAATTACAAAGGATTCCCAGATAACTAATCAGACAAAGGCAAGGCAACGGTTTAATTCAGCAAATGCCAACTGCATTCCGGTTACAACCTGTTGCAACGATTGTTTAGCTTTTTCACATATTGTTTATCATACATCAACTTTACCAAAAACTAATTAAATATTTCTCCGAATTTCTCATCTTTCTGTAGAAATTCTTGTGTCGTCTGCGCATACTTGACAATTTATTAATTTAACGTCGACCAAAATATATGGTCATAAATTTTGAATTAAATAGATTTATAATTAAATAATCATCTCTAGCATCAGACTGACAATTCAAATAAACGAAAAATATTAAATCATAAATTATCATCTGCATCGTCAGACCGGGGGAGATTTGAGCCGTGATCACCCGTTTTGCTTGCCGAGCACTTATCACAACATAAGAACAATTTCATGAATTTAAATAATTTCGAAATTTTTGGTGTAAAAAATATTGTGTGAGCTTTTTCATATGGAAATATTGTGGATTTTAATACTTTGGTAATTGTTTAATTCTCGCGGATATTTTTTTAAAAAAACAAAAAATAAACCTCAGAAAGATGGCAATTTATTATGAATTTTGACGTATCAATTTTTGGGGGGTCTCTTCTATTTTTTTTTTTAATTGAATTTTTCAATTTTAAAGCAACATGACCCTTTTTTGTGATTGTTTTGTGTTTTGCACGGTTGTTTTGGGCTTTTCATGATTGCTTTCAATAAATTGGAACGTTTTTCAAGAAAAACCCCAAAACAACCATGCAAAATACAAAAAAAACATGAAAATAGTGATTTTTACATTAAAATTTAAAATTCAATTTAAAAAAAAGTTGAAGAGACTCCCTAAAAATTCTTTCACCCAAATTCATAAAAAATTGCCCTCTTTCTTAGGTTTTTTTTTCTTTTTTTTGCTTAAAAATTATCCGCGAGAATT
Organism: Drosophila recens; assembly: GCA_037043495.1. Lineage (NCBI taxonomy): Eukaryota > Metazoa > Arthropoda > Insecta > Diptera > Drosophilidae > Drosophila > Drosophila recens. The sequence continues at coordinate 22,981 of JBAMBJ010001702.1, forward strand.
AAACAATTACCATATTTTTTATCAAAATTTTATTGATATTGATGTTTTATTTTTTTTCTTTGTTATTTTGAAAACATGAACACCCCTAATATATATTGATATTCCCAATAAAATCGATTATTTTTGTGAACAATATCTAGTAACTATAGTGTTTTTTTTTTTATGTATTTATATTTTTCTAAACTATGAACACCCCTACTAAATAGATATTAATGCTATTGATAATATCATTATGCTGTGATAAGATATTAATTAAATATTTTTAAATTTTTATTGATATTGATGTTTTTTTTTGGCTTTTGAAAACATGAACACCCCTAAATGCAGAGACAAGCTGCGATGAGAGCGATTTGCTGAGCGACAGCACACCTCTGCCCGTGCCCTCGCCGGCGCCGCATCAACCGGCGTACAACGTGTTGAAGCCGATTCTCAAGCAACCGCAGCAGCAGCAGCAGCAACAGTTGCAACAACAGCAGCAGTTGCAGTTGCAAAAGCAACAACTGTTGCAGGATCAGTTGCAACAACAACACGAGCAACAACAGCCACATCATCATCGTCTGTTGCCGCCGACGCCACCGCACAGTGGATTAGGGGCATTCCACAGCCGCGAGATGACGCTGCAGCGGGTGCAGCAGCAAAGCGGAATCTATAGTGGAATCACAGGCCCCAGCACAAGTGCTGCTGCTGCAGCGAACTTTCAACTTCAGCAGCAACAGCAATTGCAACAACATCAACAGCAGCAACATCAACAACATCAACAACAACAGCAACATCAACAACAGCAACAACATCAAAGACCATATGGCAGCAACTACAACTTGTCATACGGAGACTGGGAGAATCTGACAAGTGAAAGGGAACGAGAACGAGAAACCGTTTCATGGGAACAGGAAATGAACTCCGCGCCGGCAACAACGCGACACAGCTACGGCGAATTCCTGAATGCTGCAACAATTGCAGCTGGCACTCCAGTCGCAAGTCGCGTAAGTGGAACAGCAATATATCCCTATCTTTATCTATCAGTGTGTCTGTATAACAGTGGTGTCCAAACTCACAAAACGTTTTGCTGCTTTACACTGCAAAAATGAAATGAAAGCAGATCCAAACTGTACAATCGTTACAGTTGGCGAAGTAAAGAGAGCAAAGCATCAGTTGCAGTCAGTGTTGCCAACTCTTCGGGACATAAAAAAGCCATAATAGCCTTAAAAAAATTTGTTAATAGCTAAAAAAAACGCTAGAGTATAAAACGATAGTTTTATTGATTTAATCCAGTGTTTTTGGAAAATTTTGATGCAAAAAATTCTTCAAACAATTCTAGGAGTGAATGCAAAAAAAAATTTGAAAAATCTCTTCGCTAATATTTTTTTAATGTCTTTTTAAAATTTGCTTAAAATTACTATTTTAACACCTTTTTCCTCCTTCTCATAAAAAAGGGGATTTTTAGCAATTTTCAAAATATCTTAAAAAATACTAGCAAAGTTATTTTTAAAATTTTTTTTTTGCAGTCAGTCCTAGAATTGTTTAAAGAATTTTTTTGTGTCAAAATATTTTTTTTTTGGAACCGAGGAGTTAAAAAATACACTGTTACAAAAAAATTTAAAAGTTTTCCATGGGTACTTAATGGGTTAAGGAAATTTTTGCATCATTCAAACGGAAATTAAATGAATAGATGATTAAATTAGGAAATCTGCATCCAATCTTTTTTATTATACAAAAATTTGACTAAGTTAGGGCATATGAAGACATTAGTGAAACACATCGTGGATTTATAAGCATGAAGATCTCAGAGACTAGCAAAGTTAGAGTAACCAGAATAATATCATAAATACAGTCGAACTTGCCTAACTCGAATCACCATTATCCAAGAAAAGAGTTCGAGTTACGAAGACTTCGAGTTAAAGAACTTTTTTTTTTCAATTTTGTAAAAGAAACTTCATTTATTAAATACATTTTAAATGGCAAACTTTTCTTGCTATTGTCAACAACAAAAAAAAATTCCAGTTTTTTCAAGACTTGTCTTGGTTTTATCGTTCTTTTACTGTATCCAGAATTTTAAAAAAGTTATATTTATTTTAATATTTAATGAATCAAATCTATCTGAAGTGCTTGAGAGCCTTGTACGAAGTATCTGACTAACTTTTAAAAGTCACATTGGATATTTTGCTAAAACTTACAAAATAAACATGTACAAGCAATTACAGAGAAGATACTGAAATGTTAAGCTATTGTTATATTACTTTCCTTGTTATTATAATATTTTTTCTAATTATCTAATATTATTTTATAATATTTTTGTTTTTCATTATATTAAGAAATTAAAATTAAAGGATTTTAATCAAATAAATTGTACATGCGTATTTATATATTATATAATATTTTTTAAGACTTTTATTTTTAATTAAAGAGATAACCTTATCGAACGAAACCCCGACTATGAATGCTATAATTATAATTTATAATTAATTCTTGAATTCTTCAATTTCTATTTCTAAATTCTACAGCAAAGCTTGCGAGACCAAAAGTCACCGATTGTGGGCCGACGACGTTCGTCGTCGATTGCCGGAAACTTGTTGCACGGCGAACAAGATTACAGTAGACCCTCGAAGGATGACGAGTTGTTCCGCCTGTCGCACAACGGTACCCGGTAGGTGGAAGCAAGACATCGCACCATCCTCAAAATCCCCCACGACAAGCCCAACTCCCCTCCCACTCCGCACTTCTCCCTTAGTCCACAGCCCGCAAGTTCCCATTCCCTATTTAAAACAAATAAATAAAATAAAAGAAACTTAAAAAAAAATTTGAAAAAAATATTATTCGGACAGCCGAAGATCTAATACCCTTGCAGAGTCTTATAATTATAGAAAAAGTGTTTATTTCCCTAAATTTACTTAAAATGTCTTTAAAAAAAAAAACTGAAAAATTGTGTAAGAAATGCATTTATTTACTTCATATACTTGACTGATTAAGCCAACTTTTTAATAAGATGTGCAAGACAATAATAAAACAATAGTACTTGAGAGCGATAGTTCATATGTCCACTATATGAAACTATAACGATATGATATTTTGACCAATTTTTATATAAAAGTCAGTCAGTGAGACCAATGAATTTCAAATAAATAAAAACAAAAATAAATAGATAAATTATAAGTTAATAAATAATCAAATAAATAAATCAATATATTAAATAATTGTTAATTAAAATAATAAATAAATACATAATTAAATAAATAAAAAAGGAAGAAATAATCACATAAATAAAAAAAAATGAAACAAAATAAAATAATTAAATAAAATAAAATAAAATAAGTAAAGTAAATAAATAATTAAATGAAATAAAAAAATATAAAAAATAAATTAAATAAAATAAATTAAATAAAATAAATTAAATAAATAAAATAAATTTAATAAATTAAAAAAATAAAATAAATTAAATAAAGAAAATAAATTAAATAAATAAAATAAAAAAAATAAAAAAAATAAATGAAGTAAATAAAACAAATAAAAAAATTTAATAATAAAATAATATAAACAAAATAAATAAAATTAATAAAATAAATAAAAAAAAATAAAAATAAAAAAATAAAAATAAATAAAAAAAAAATAAATTAAATAAAATAAATAAAATATATTAAAAAAAAATAAATAAAATAAAATAAAAAAAAATAAATAAAAAAAATAAAAATAAATAAAATATATAAAATAAATAAAATAAATATAATAATCTAAATAAATTTAATAAAATAAAGTAAATAAATAAAATTAAAAATTTATAAATAAATATAAAGGAAATTAATGAGTCTGCCAGAATTTTGCTGATGCGTCCGACTGCAGGAGATGCAGACACTTATTCATTTATTTCAGGGACCGTAATCATTATGAGTTATATTAAAAAATTTACGTAGTTATGATAATTTAAAGCAGTTGGGAGCAGCCGCTAGCTCCCGGAGCCCTAGCGTGCCCACCGGTGATTTAAAGATTCTCATGAATCTTTTTCATAGCTAATGATTAATTTTGAGTGAATAAAATAAAACTCTCAGATAATCATTATTTATGGCTTTTATTTTATTCACTCAAAATAAAACTTACTTTATAATTCAATTTTGTTATCATTTTAAATAAAGCTTTTGCCTTGAATGGGCTTTAATATTGATTAATTTATTAAGAATTAAATCATTATCATTGAGTTTTTGATGTTAAAAAAAATTGCGGTCCCTGATTGATTTATTTATTTATGTTATTTTAGTGTTAAAAGACACTCTGCAAGGGTGTCCGCAAATTTACCAAGACCATCAGCTGTCGCAACAAGAACTAAAACAAAAACAAGACCAACAAAACCAACAACAACAGCAACAACAACATCAGCAATGACAACAACAATAAGCACAACAACAACAACAAGCACAACAGCTTCAAAATCAACTTTAAAAACAACTTTAAAAGCAACTTTAAAAGCAACAAGCACAACAATGAGAAACATGTGCAAATTGTGGGTGCCCAAAGACGCTTAATTGCCCTTCTGACCTTTCTGACCTTTCACCTGACCCCTGACCCCGTTGCATTTCTCACACACATTTGCCACATTGTTGCTGTGAAATCCTTTGCAATGTTAATAACATGCTTAAAAACAAAATTAACTCAAATTCAATTCTGTTCAAATAATATTGGTCAAAGTTCAATCAAAGGTCAATCCATAATCCTGCGTGTGTGAGTGTTAGTGAGTCTACGTGTGCGTGTTTGTGTGTGAATCTATGTGTGTGTATGTGTGTGCCTGTATGAGTGTGAGCCAAATTCATCCACCTGATTTCCGTTAATTGCACAATATCCATTTTTTTTAAAATCAATTTTTTTGGGCAATTTTTTTAATAAATTTCAGTGGAGCCTTGAGATGTTCAATTAAATATAAATTTAATATATTATATATGTATATAAATTATATTAAATTTATTAGAAATATTTAAAATAATTTTTACAGTTTTTTATAACAATGTAAATCTAAAAGTTTGCGAAATGTTTGAGATCTCGGTATTTTTTTTTTATTATTTAAAATCAGGAATCGCAAATAGGTGTTCTGAAAAACAGTTGAAAACTTTTCTTTTAAATTTGTATGCAATATTTGTACACAATTTCTATATGAAATTTAAAATAAAAATTATTTTTGATAAAAATTTTAAGATATATAATTTAAAAATTAAAGTTACGTTTAAATTTGTGTAATAAAAATTGGAAATAAAAGTTATTTTTCCATTTTAATTATAACTATTTTACTAATTAAAGTTGAGAATATAAACTATTTTTTAATTTTTATAAAAAAAATTGAACTTAAAGTTGATTTTCGATTTTTATTGATTGATTTATTGGAAAATAAATTTTAGTTTTAACTAATATTATATTTTATTTTTACACTTAAAATCTAAAAGTACCTTCTATTTTCCATTCTTGTAATAAAAATTGAAAATAAGAGCTATACTATGAGTTTTAAATAAATACTGAAATTTAATTATTAATTTTTGGTATAGGTTTTATTAACGTGAATTATAATTTTACAATGTTTTCATTTAGATCGAAATTAAAGTTTAATTTTAATTTTTTCCTGTTTAAATTGACATTTAATAAATAATAATAAACAAAAAACTTGTTTAAATTTTCTATGAAATTATTAATTTTTTTTATTATTCATTTTATATATTTTTATTTTTATTGGACAATTCAAATTGTGTAAATTGTAAGATTTATTGCTGTTGCTTCTTTGTGACGAGGCTCCACTGTACACAGTAGTACTTGTCAGCCCAATTTAGCTGGCAGCCAATATTTATGATAATTTATTATTTATTATAATTTATAAATCCATGCATCCATATATGTTTTTGTGTGGTTCGTGGGCTTTGTGATTGTTTTGTGATTGCAGGGATCGCAAGTCGCTAGCGAAATCGCCGATGCAACAGCGTGGAGAGAGAATGGAGAGCGGCGTGCTCACCTTTCAGCAGGCCATGTCCGGTGCAGTGTCGCCACAATATGCAGCAACAGGAGCAGGAGGAGGAGGAATAGGAGTAGGAGTGGGAGGATTAACTGTAGCATCCACAACTTCGGATGGAGCTGAAGAGCTAGACCGACGACTTTTGGGCTCCAGCTCGGCCTTGGCTGCCGTCGTCGAGGATACAACAACGAGTGGACCCGACGCCACCGATTCCCCCACAGCCGAATCCGAGTCCGAACCCGATGAAGATGATGATGATGACGATGATATTGAATTCAACGATGATGATGATGATCTGCCTGGCGCATCTACATCCAATAATGCCCAGCTCTATCCCACACTGCATCTCTCCAGTCTGCTGCGGGAACGCGGCGTGGGCGAATCCTCCTCAGCTCAGTCCGCGGGCGGCGTCTGTACCCTGAACGGTCCGCCGGTACCGCCCCTTCCCCCGCCACCGCCACCGCCCACAGGCAGCACGGTCACCTTTGCGGCAACGCGACAGCGACCACGCACCGCCAGCATGCCGGCCGAGGGTCGCAAGGTGAGTACTTTAAATCTATTAAGTCGCAATTGAAAAATATTTAGAAAAAAAATGAAGGAAAATCTGGAAAATAACATATTCTGTTAAAAAACCTTCATTACAGTACGTTTTTTCCAATTTTCTCTTTATTTTTTCATTACAATAGACCTTGTTACCGGGTATTTGCTAGTCGAGAGGTCCCTGTGTCAAAATTTTTTGCAGTATTATTTTTCTGCATCTTTTTTTGAATTTTTCCCTTAGAATTGACCCTGTTACCGGGTATCTAGTAGTCGGACAGACCCTGTGTCGACATTCTTTGCCAAAACCTAAATTACCAATATATTTAGATTTTTGCAATTTTTTATTTTGGCTTTTTTCTTGATAAAAAATCTTTTTACTGGGTATCTACTAGTCGAGCAGACCCTGTGTCGACATTTTTAAACCGATTATCTGCTATCCGAGAAGAACTCAACTAAGAATTGATTATTCTTTAAGTACCATAATTGTTAAGTATACATAATTGTCGGGCATTTGATAGTCGAGAACACTCGTTAATGAGATCAAGCTAACTCTGAGTAGATCTTTTTTACTGGCTACCGAAAGGCTAAAGCAGCACGAAAGGTGCGATAAATGAGTTACACCTGAGACCGAGTTACCCCTTTAACCGGGTATCTGCCAGTTGAGCAATGTCTTTAATTATGCCGATTTAAATAATGAGTTATAAGAAATAGGAATAATTAAGCTTGTAATAAATTCAACATACTCCATTCTACACCTTACTGCCAGGTATTTTCCAGTCGAGCATTCGCCTGATATTTGAAATTAAATAACAATTTAATTAAAAATGTATAAAAAATAAATAATAATAATTTAATATTAATTGAAGTCAATACACAATAGTGTACTCCTTTTTGCCGGTTATCTTTCAGTACAAAATTGAGAATTAAGTTATACATAAATAAATTATTAAAAAATAAACAAATATATTTTGTAAGTATTAGATTCAATAGTTCTTATTGCCGGGTATCTTTCAGTCGAGCACTTGCCCTAAGTATGCTTAATTGAATGACGTGTTTTTTTTGGCTGGAATATTGCAATGCTGAGCTTAAGTGTTAAGTACTCATTATAAGGCTAATCGCTGGGCTTATGGACATGGCACACAATGAATAACTTGAATAACGTGAATACCGTGAATAACTTGAGCGATTGCCTAGACCAAGAGACAAAGCAATTCCCCCTCCCTCCCTCCAATTCTCAACCCTCGTCTCCATCTCCGTCTACAGCTCAATTCTCAGTTCAATTCTCTGTCGAATGTCGTCATTTTGGGCGCATTAAGCCCTCGGGACTCGGAATAGACAACATTGCCAAGGAATGCTGTTTTCTCGTCTATATTGTTAATCCTCGAGCAAAGAACAAGAGACATCGGTAAAGAGAGAGAGATAGAGAAGGACTGCGGCAAACACGGTCCATCAGTGTTGACAGAATTTTGTGGCCCATAATGGCGAATTTTATGAAACAAAATATTCAGGGGTGCCACAGAAATCGCTTTCGCTTGAATTTTACTTAAATTTCATACAAATTTCTGTGGCAAGCCCGATTAATTTCAAAATATTTTCAATAGAATAAAACTTGAAAAATAAAAGAAAAGCATGAATTTACTGATGAAGTTTATAAAAATTGATATTTTAAAAGTCCGAGTTTAGCGCAATTACAAAAAAAAAAAGTCTAGCTATAAAAAAGCTTAAAATCTCCTTCATATTTATTAAATATACAAGTTTAGCTATAAAAAAGATAAAGATTTTCTTCAAATACATAAAATATTCCAGTCTAGCTATAAAAAAAACCTAAAAATCTTCGTTAATACTTTAAATATCCAAGTTTAGCTATGAAAAAGCTTACGATCTTCTCCAAATACATAAAATGTCCAAGTCTAGCTATAAAATAGCTAAGAATATTCTTCAAATACATAAAATATCCAAGTCTAGCTATAAAATAGCTAAAAATATCGTTCAAACGCATAAAATATCTAAGTCTAGCTATAAAAAACCTAAAAATCTTCTTCAAATACATTAAATATCCAAGTCTAGCTAGTCTAGTCTAGCTATAAAATAGCTTAAATTTGCAGCATTGCTATAAGTTGCAAATGCAATTCTAGAGTTGTTTTTCAGAGTCAATGGAGAATTGGAAATTTTCGTATGCACAAAAGTTGCAAGCCTTTGGGGAAATGTGTTTGTGTGAGTGTATGTATGTAAATGTATATGTGTGTGTGTGTGGGCTCCAAGGAATGCTCAGTGCAGTGAGAAGCAGCGGGAAAAGTCAACAGAAAAGTTGCAGCAGACAATTTTCTTCCTTTTTTATTTTTTGGCGTTTTGTTTGCGACTCGTCTGATTTTGGGCCAAGTTTTTGTCGCACACACACACTTGACATTCTTTGTAGCTTCAACTTGCGCTATTTATATGACCAAGCGGCCACCTGGCACAGTGTCAAACTGTGGGTCATTTGCCTGATTTGGCGACTAGTTTAAAAAAAAAAATTAATTTTTCTGGAATAGACTTCTTTTTGTCTCAATACCGCATAGAAGAAAGGAGAAAAAGTGGTGTCAGCTAAATAAATATTTTATTTGGGTCCCAAAATATCAACGACAAATTGTTACACATTTGTCAGCAATACACAGAAAAAAAAATGACGTTCTAAAATCAAGTTTAAAATACTTAAATCAAGCCTGCATTTTTTAAGTATGTTTTCAGGATTAATCTGAATAATCAAGCCTGTATCGGGATTAAAATGGGAAAATAAACCCAAATTACTTTATTCTCTCTCGGCCTCTCTCATTTCAACTTGTTCGGTGGCTCAGTGGTTAGAGTCGCCGACCTGTTTGATAAAAACCTGGGTTCGATTCCCACCGTCAATTAAAAAAAAAAAGGTAAAAATAAAAAAATGTTAATAAAAAATAATTTTAAAAGAAAAACTATTAAAAAGAAAAAAATTCTTTAAAAACAAAAGTTTAAATGTAACAAAAAACATTAAAATTAATATTTAATTTTTTTAGCCTGAATTTAAGAATTTCAGGATTGAATTCGGGATTGAAAAAATCAAGTTTTTCATACTTGGTTTAAGAAAATCCGAGATTGCCCCACATCGTTTCGGATTGAGTTCGGGCTAAATATCCCGGATTTTTTTTTCTGTGTAGACATAAAAAAGTCGCCGTCAGCGCTTGGTTTTTAAAAATATATTTTAAATTTGTATATATTAAATTGCATATTACTTTTGTTATTTGATAATTTTTGTAAATTCTGAAATATATCTTTTGATGATTTTGAAATTTGATTGATTCTACCCACTGTGCGCTCCCATCCAGAAGCTGTTTGCCATTGCTTCGATTTTTTTGGGCGGCACTCAAAGCGGATTGTTGTTACGGCAAACAGATGGGCGTAGAAAATAAAGGATATAAAATGGGAAAATGGAAAACTGCAGTTGGGCATTTGACAGTTGGCAGTTGACAGTTCACAGTTCTGATCCCAAGTGGATAGCGGTCAAATCCTTTGGCATTAGTTGATTGCACTTGCGACATTTTGCTCTCATATTTATTTCGTCGTGTCTTGTGAAATTTCAATTTTGAGTGCTATCAATTCCCAAAATGACCAGGTCAATGCGCCACTTGCAACTTCTACTATCTCTCTCTTGCGTTATCTCTCTATCTCCATCTTATTAATAGGTTGGTGACTTTGTCTTTCTGTCTTTATAGCAGTGTTGTCCAAGCTCACATAGTCAAATACGGTGGCACACAGCTTAAAGTATGCACCCTTATTTTTGCTTTAACTGCTATGTAAGTCAAGTTATCACAGTAAAAATAAATATATTTGGAAAGGTCGTTTAAATTCCGCTTGAATGACACAAAACTTTCCTTTAGCCATTAAGTACCCTTCGAAAATTTCGAATTTATGTAAAAGTAACTTTTCAAAACTTTTTTCCTCGATTTTTCACAAAAAATATTTTGATGCAAAAAAATTCTTGGAACAATTCTAAGGGTAACTGCAAAAGAAAATTTTTCAAAAATATTTTTGCTAGTATTTTTTATAATTTTTTGTAAAATCCTTAAAATTACAATTTTAACCCATTTTTCCTTATTTTCATGCAAAAAGTGAATTTTTTGCAGTTTTCAAAAAATTTAAAAAAATAATAGCAAAAATATTTTTGAAAATTTTCTTTTGCAGTTACTCTTAAAAATTGTTCCAAGAATTTTTTTGCGACGCCAGCAGAATCATGAGCTCCCATTCCACGGGATGGGCTATGGCTATTTGGACACCACTGTTTTATAGACACTAGAACTCAGAACTTATTTATTATTATTTTTTTCTTTTTTACTTAATATTCAAAATGTCTTTCTTTAATTTTCATTTTATTCATTTTGTTTTCTTTATGTTTTAATTCTGTTTGACTCGAATTGAATACTGGGTGTATAACAGTCGAGCAGCCTTGACTGAAGTGCTCTTAAATTTTTGTCTGCAGTGTTTGCTTTTTGTTGCCTGCAAAAATTTCAATGCGAGCTGCTTTCGGCAAACTAATTACATTAGCTGCAACGATAAGTGCACGCCAGATAAACACGAGCCAGCTTACGCTCTCTTTTTCACCTCTCTTTCCCCCTCTCTCTCTCTCTTTTTCCCTCGCCCCTTCCGTCACATTTGTGTCGGATTAGGGAAGTAAGAAATCCAGGTGGGAAACATGAAATAACTCTGAACTCTTCATTTAAAAGATGCGCATAAAAAGGGAATGGGAATCATAAATCCTTAGCTAATGACCAGAGTGTTTCATCTCCCTCTTACGCTCTCTCTCTCCCTCTTACGCTTTCTCTCTCCTCCCCCTCTCTTTCACTCCGTCTCCCTCACATATTTTTGTGGGATTTTTTCTATGTGCCAAAAAATGAGGCACACAAAAGGCAACTCAACTAGTAAAGTTACAAACTCACGCCTACATATAAAGTTCATGCGAGCACAGTCATGGTCAGCTAAATAATAACACCTAGGCCATGAAAATATTTGCAATGCAACTGTTACATTTTCTTGACAATATATTTGTATTTATTTAAATATTATTAAATTCCAATTTAAGCAAAGCTAAAAATATGTAAACTTGAAAACAAATATTCCAAAATTTCAAAAATTAAGATCTTTTTATTGAAATCAATATATACTGGGGTGCCACAGAAATCTCTTTCACCTGAACAATTACGTAAATTTCATACAAATGTACGTCAAATTCAAGTGAAAGAGATTTCTGTACTTCAGATAAATTAAATTAGGGCAGAATTAAAAATTGAATTTAGTTTTATAAACTTAATTTAAAAACTTGAATTTAGTTTTTAAAATGATTACATTTTGACAACTTGTTTCAATTTTATTCTGAACCGAATTAAAATTAACCGTTATGCATGAATCGGTTTCTTAACGGTTATTTCGGTTGCAATAATTTCGTTTTTTGAGTTTTGGATAAAAATATAAAAGTTTTGTTTCGGTCACGGTTTCAGTAACGGTTATCAATTGCAATCGGTTATTAGCGGTTAACGGTTGCGGTTATGGTTACGGCTTGAATATCTGTTAAATACTATTATTTTTCACTTTAAACTAAAAAAAAACAATAGTAGACATCAAATAAATTGTTATATGCTGGCGTACTTAATATGTTGGCCAGCATTGTGTGTGTCTATGTCTATGTGTGTGTATTCTATAACATAAGTGGCAGACAGCTGTGTCCGTGCTTTAGGCTGAATGCCTAATATCGACGACGCCACCTGGTGCCATTTTGCGAGCCAAAGCATCAAGATTCCAAAGTGAAGAGTGGAGTGAGGAGAGAGTAAAGAGAGGAGAGTGAAGAGAGGAGAGCGGAGAGTGGAGCGAGACTTGGAAAGCTGACAGTTGCTTAGTCATGCTGAATGCTTGGTTGGCTGCTTAGTTGGTATGGAAGTTGCCATAACAGTAATCTCTCTCTCTAGTCTCTAGTCTCTTCATCTTCTTCTTCAAATTCATGCCTTCGTCTTTTATTTTTTGCCACTAATAGATGGGAATTTCTCATAGTTGACTGGCTTTTTGTATTTCTCTTGAGACAGAGCAAAAGATAACACGACAACGGGACAATGGGACAACGTGATAAGCAAAGCGCCAAGTCCTCGAAAAATTGCAAACTTTTTAAATATTTTTTATATATTTACAAAAATATAATTCTTTGTTTAAAAAAGAAAAGAAATGATTTATTTTCATATTTCAGTTTAATTTCAATATTATGCTTGGATATAAAAAATATTTTAAATATTTTTAAGGCTTTATTATTAATATTTTTTTTAAGTGGAGTTAAGTTAAACGGATTAGGGAAATAAAAATTAAAATACACTTTTAACTTGCTCGTAAATGCTGCCAGAATTAATTATTATTGATATTGAGGTTCTTTTTCCCCTGGCAAACGCAGCGTATACTTAATAGTTATTATATTTCTAATTGTTTGAATAAAACAAAACTTTGAAAATATTAAATTAAAAATATGAATTTTAATATTTATTTCAGCAGCAATCTTAAGTATCTCTAATGAGTTTTGTTGGGCTGCTTCCTCAGCGAATACGCAATTTTCCACTTTCTCGAATTATTTTATAAATAATTATTAAAAGAAATTATAAAAAAACTTTAAAGATACAATTTTGATATTTTAATATTAACTTATTCTACAATTTTAAGTTTTATGCGTATAATGCGTTTCTTGGCTGGCTTACACAGCGTATACGCAATTTTGGTTGTTTTATTTATAAATACATACATTAAAAAAAAAACAAAACATGCAGTAAAATGTTAAAACATATAAACTTAAAAATTTTAAATTCCTAATAAGTTTTTGTTTTATTTATTTTATTTATATGTAAATATTCAAACAAAAAAATTGTAAAATAAAACTTTCAATTATTATTAATTATTTTCCTTAGCAGTCTTAAGTTTTCCTACTGAGTTTCTGCTTTTTTCACGCAGCGTATACGCAATAATTTATATTTTATTTATTTATTTTTAATATAAATATTTAAGCAAACGAATTTTACAGTTAAACTTGACAAAATATTAAATTAAAAATTTGAATTTTAATATGAATTTCCAAAGCAAATTTAAGTATTTCTAATGCGTTTATTTTCTGGCTTACGCAGCGTATACGCAATTATTGATATTTTACTTATTTTCTTTAAAATTACAAATTTTTACAAAAGTAAATTAAAAATATGAATTTAATCACTGCGGACGGCAGTCCGCGCTAGTGACGAAAGCAGCACGAAGGGTGCGAAGGCGACTAGCATATATACACAGGAAGAATGGAAAATTTGCTATGACTGTCCGATCAGGTCGAACTATATACCGATCGAAAGGTATCAACTTAACTTACAAATGTGCATACTAAGACATTTGAAAACTCACCTGGTTCGTGAGGTAAACAGGTGTAAGTGGAAGGGGCAAAATTTAAATGATTGGAGCTAGTGGGGCCGTTGGAGCCTTTTGGTCAACATTTTTAATTTTTTAATATTTCTCATAAAAATACGCGTCGAATGACACCTCAATCATCAAAATCCGACTACTGGTTTAAAAGATAAATTATTTTGAAATTTTTGGTGCCCTTCTCAAAACGAGATGAAAAGTCAGTCTGTTTGTTTGTTTGTTTGTTTGTTTGTCTGTTTGTTAGTATCAAAGCGTTGATTTAGCTTTAAAGTTTGAATGAGGACTTGTTCCCGATCAAAAATCTAGAAACGTTTGTTCTACGACTTTTTCGAAAAATCGCTAGTTTAGCGGGAAATCGCTAAAAACCGCTAAAATTGAAACCCCCATAGCATCCAAACTATAGAAGCTACAGATGCGATCTATATATCGGTGAAAAGGTATTTCGAAGGGCTTTTAGACATACCTTCAAAGTTTTTTTTTTAAGAAAATAGGTAAACAGCCACAGGTGAAATAAGGTATTTTTCTCCACATTTTGGCGATTTAAGAAAAATCTACACATCAAATCACTTTTAAATATGTAGTATGTTGTAGACAATTTAATTCCGCGTCTTTTGACATACAACACCTATCTGTCAAAATTCGTTTGGGCAAGATATTACCTGTTGATTGAATATACCTTTTTCCTTTACACTACTGCATGTATACTACTGCATGCACATTACTTGCACTGCTTGCAGCGTGATGCGGAAATAAACTGCTTGCAAGTGGTGAATTCTTTTTGCGGCAGATAAATCATTTTATAAAATATAGAATCGTTTGTTGTACGACTTTTTCGAAAAATCGCTAGTTTAGCGGGAAATCGCTAAAAACCGCTAAAATTTAAGCCCCCATAGCATCCAAACGATAGAAGCTACAGATGCGATCTATATATCGGTGAAAAGGTATTTCGAAGGGCTTTTAGACATACCTTCAAAGTTTTTTTTTAAGAAAATAGGTAAACAGCCACAGGTGAAATAAGGTATTTTTCTCCACATTTTGGCGATTTAAGAAAAAACTACACATCAAATCACATCAAATATTGCAATTTTAATATTTCTGATGTCTTATTCAAAAATTTCTGATATCCAATAAAAAAACCTCTTTACGAGGTAAAAGTCTAGTGACGAAAACATTTTCATGCCCCAAAATTTCTGATATCCAATTTTGTGACGAATAATATTAAGTTTTACACATAAACTATTTTAAACAAAATTTTTGCATTCGGCACTGCGCAAAACAGTGAGTTTTATTTGGTATGAAGAATTGATACATTGTAGCGCAATGTGCCGAGTGCCAAAATTTTGTTTAAAATAGTTTATGTGTAAAACTTAATATTATTCGTCACAAAATTGGATATCAGAAATTTTGGGGCATGAAAATGTTTTCGTCACTAGACTTTTACCTCGTAAAGAGGTTTTTTTATTTATTAATTTGACCAGCAATCTAAAGTATTCATTAAGTTTATCTTTGGCCGGCTCACGCAGCGTATACGCATTAAATATTATTCTTATTAATTTTTTATTTATTTTCTTTTTAATTATTTTAGCAATCGAACTGTAATATACAACTTTAGAAATATTAAATTATAAATATTAATTCATTTCTTTGAAACAAGTTAAAGGTACAGTAAAGCTTTAATAAAATATAATGTTTTGAATATGAATTTCCTAAACAATTTTAATTAATTCATTTTCAATTTTAATATAGAAGCAAACAAATTATGTAGAAAAACCTTTAAAATAATAAATTAAAAATATAAAACTAAGTCTCGCAATTGAGTTTCTTGGTCGGTTCACGCGGCGTATGCGCAATTATTGTCTCGTTATTGTGTCAAGTTCAGATGATGATGATGATGATGATGATGATAATGATGATAAAGATAATTGTAATCGCATCATTTACAATAATGCATAAAAATCTCAGCATTTCTATGTATACAAAGTGTATTTGTATTTGTGTTTACATGTGTATTTGTGTTGTTGTTATGTTGTTGTTTCATTGTTGTTGTTGTTGTTGCTCTCTGTTGCAGCCTCGATTGGCGGACACGCGTCGCTCGGCAATTCATTGTGGCGACAACGATGTGGACACGGATTATTATCGACTGCGCAGTTTCAGCATCACGTCGCACGGCGTTTGCAATTTGGGTGATTCATTACGGTAAAGTGGGCGTGGCAGCAGCACACACAGACACACACACACACACACACAGACACAGATAGACAGACAAAGAGACAACAAGTTTTTTACTGTTGACTGTTTTGCATCTCTGACAGTTTACTTACTTCTACATTCTTTCTCTTTCTCCTTCTCTTTATCTTGTTTCTCTTGACAGCAGTCGCAGGTCACGTTCGATCAATTCGGTGACATCGGCGGCAACAACGACGCACAGTGGTGTGGATCGTCACAATAGGTGAGCATAAATATCAATATACATGTGAAAAATATGAATATGATTGTGAGTTTGAAATGTGAATGTGAGTGTGTGGATTTGTCAGTGAATTTCTGTCTTAGTTCAGGCAATACACTGGCTATAAATTAATTGATTTTTATTTGATTTCATTTTACTTTATAAACTTTATTGCATTTGAATTTATTTAAATATAATTTATAAAACAAAAAAATATTGAATGTAAATTTAAACTTCAAAATTTTTTTTGTAATTTATGCAAATAAAATAATTTAAATTAAAAGTTAATTTTAAAAAATATTTAATAACATAAAATTATAAATGTGCAACTTAAGGCGGTTTTCAAGGTCAGACGTCTGAATTCTAGCTATTATTTTTATAAAATCGTGGACAGAAAACGCGTTAAGATTTTCTAGTTCTGTTTATTGTATTTGGTAGGAAAATATATTAAAAAAAAGGAACAAAATTAAAAAAAAAAAACGGTTGCTTAGTTCCGAAAATAACGAAGCTAAATAGCATAAATGCCTTCAACGCCCGTGCCTCGAGAAAAAAAAATAAATTTGTAGAAATTGCAGTCATTTGAAAATGAAAATTTAATTTGTCACTTTTTTGTACTCGTATTCCAGTATACCAAAAATTTTTATACTTATTTCATCAAAATCGGTCGAGAAAAACTTGAGTAATCGTGTGAACATGTTTGCAAAACATGAATTCGAGAAAACGCGTTTCAAGTTTTGAATTTACTTGCATTAACATTACGTTAACATTGCATTAACATTTCGTTAACATTTCGTTAACATTGCGTTGACATTGCATTAACATTGTTTCACAATTAAAGCTTTATCTCCTAAGCTACTTCAAATTTAATAAAAACCAAACTGAATAAAAAAAAAATCGAAAAACAAAATTTCTAAAGTATAAGACCCCCTTAAGATGTAAAATACAATACAACAAAATTTGCTCAAGTTGTTTTTGTTAAAATGCTAAAGTTTAAACAATTTTTTTTAAACAATTGAAAGAATCTTAGACGAAATTTCTTGTCGAGTAGCAACAGTTTTTAGAAAACTGATTGATTATAATACCATTTATATTTTGGGTTTTTCTCCAAAATTGTCTTATTAAAAAGTAATATTATTATTAGATTGTAAAAAAACTTGAATTATTTAAAACGCATATTCGAAATGTGCGAAATCAGTTCGTTTTTGACCAGTGTATAGATTGTTTATCAAATGACAATGGAACTTGGCAAACAAGGCACAGGGGCAAAGTTCATAAACGGTGCCCAACAATGAAAAGCGTGTCCCACACACGGAAAAAGAGAGACGGAGGGGTAGAGTAAGAGAGAGAGAGAGAGGAAGTGAGTGAGTGAGGGAGAAAGGAAGACAGGAGTGCAGACTAATTTCATACAATTTCCACACACAAAACAATTTCCGCTGCCATTACCAACAGCTTTTCCTTCGCTTTTCTTCTTTTTATCCATTTTTCTTTCTTTTCATTTTTTGTTTGCTTTTTTTTTTATTTACTTTATTCGTATTTTGTAAAGGAATTTTGCTTTTATTGCTTGCTTACTGTTTGCCCCTCCCTTCCCCCCCTCACGCTCTCTCTCTCTCTCTCTCTCTGTCTCTGTGTGTCTCTTTCTCTCTCTTGCATGTGGCATTTTACATTGTCGTGGGGTTCTTATTATTATTGCTGTTATTATTGTTATTACATGCGCCGATGTCACTTTTTCTTTCTGTTTTCATCATCATCATCATCATCATAATCATCATCATCAGTTGCCTTGTGGAATCATTGAATCAAAGTCTTTTTAAACAAGCAGACAGTTTATTTAAATTAAATACTTTTTACCACTCACTTATATTTTCATTTTATTAGTTAAAGGGTATATTTTATTCGTTGAAATGAATGTAACAGGGAGATGGAAGCATCTCCGACCCCATAAAATATATTTATACTTGATCAACATCAACAGCCGAGTCGATATAGCCATGTCCGTCTGTTCGTTAGATGCTATTAGAGCTAGAGCAACCAAATTTGGCTTCACGCAGAACGAAGCTTGTTTCAAAGTTTTGCCACGTTCCCATTATACGCCCAGTTTCTAATATACTACGTACTTTAACTACTCCTAAGCTATTTCCAATTTTATAAAAGCTGAAGAAAAAAAAATTTAAAAACAAAAATTTCTTAAGTAAAAGACCCCTTAAGATGTAAAATGCAATATTACAAAATTTACTATAGTTGTTTTTGTTAAAATGCTAAAGTTACATTTTAAACAATTGAAAGAATCTTAGACGAAATTTCTCGTTTTGTTTAAATAAATAAAAATGCGTCGAGTAGCAACCGTTTTTAGAAAACAGATTGATTATAATACCATTTATATTTTGTGTTTTTCTCTAAAATTGTCTTCTTAAAAAATAATATTATTATTAGTATTATACTAAATAATACTAAATCGCAACAAGATTAGCCAAATATATCGTTAGTAATGACGGATTAAAGTACCTAAAAGTATGCAATATTTTTTATATATATACATATTCAAAAAAAAATTTTTTTTTTAATTTAATTATTCTGTTTTTATTATTATTTTTTTTTTTCGTTTTACAAATTTTTATTTTTCATACAAATTCAAGTGAAATTCAAGCGTAAGTGAATTCTGTGGCACCCCCGATTATCATAAAAATTTAAGAGAAATTCAAGCGAAAGGGATTCATTGGCACCCTGTATATGTAATTTTTAAAAAGTATTATTATTGTTTTATTTTATTTTATTTTATTTTATTTTATTTTATTTTGTTTTATTTATTAACATCGATTTTAAAACATTATAAACATCAAAAGATTCACAATTTATGAGAAAAATTAAATAGTAATTAGTGAACAAATAAAACTTAAGCTTTAGTTTAGAAGATAAAATTTAAATTTAAGCTAAAGATTTTAACTATTTTAATTTTCTATTACTATTGTTTTTTATTTTAGTATTCTTTAATGATTTTCAATTATTTAATACTTATCGTTTATTTGCATTGTCTGTCTAATGCTAGAGAAACGCGCCCGTGCGCAAAAAGTCGTGGGTTCGATTCCTGGTTTGGTCAACGAATTTTTTTATTTATTTTTTTTATTATTTTTACTTTTAATGCAATTTTAAAATTTAAAGATATCGTGCAAATAGGTTAAAATCACTTATTTATATCATATAAGTTTGTAGCTGCCATAGAAACGATAGCAAGATAATTAAGGATTAGTTTGGGCATCAAATCTTCAGCGTGCCGAGGCCTAGGCCCTGGGTATATAACTGACGAGTGCACTCGACTTTTCCGCTTGTTTAATTATTAGCTTTTATTTTGAATTTGCATTGTAATTAAAATATAATAATATTAAAAATTATATTACTACTTTTGTTATTGTCATGTTTGTTATATTATTTATATTACTTTTGTATTTTTTAATTAATTGTTAATTATATTTATATTAATTTATTTATTGGTTTTTTAATTATATTTAAAGTCTTTCTTAAAAATAATTTTTGTTTGTCCTTAAGTTGTATATTTTTTTATATAACATTTACATTTCATTTATTTATATTATTTATATCACATTTTCTATCTACATTTTATTTTTATAAAAGCAAAACCTTTTTTTCAATATGAATGAATATGTCTGTGAGTCACTGTATGTATTGTAAAACATTCTATGAATAGTTATAAAATGTCAATGACTTGATTTATTTTGTAATTTGTAATTCATTAGCTGTAGTTCTTCTTCTCTCTTTCCCCGTCTCTTTGATGTTGTGTTGTCTCTTTTCAACTGCAGCAATGCGTCGCGCACTTCCGGTTGCTGCGATGTTGGAGGCGTGGCGGGCAAAGGGAAGAGGTCGTTGTCGGGGGCGGGTGTGGACCCCTCGCTCGCGCTGCAGCCGCAGAAAGTGAATGGCCATCATCAGAATGTGAATCAAAATGGCGATCCCGTGCCGGCGTACAAAATCGCAATGCTCGGCGCTTCCGGTGTGGGAAAGACAACGCTGACGTATCAGTTCACAACATCGGAATATATCTGCGCCTATGATTTGAGTCTGGGTAAGTCAACCATCAATAACAAAATCAAATTCTATCGAACCGGAAGCGGAAGCGGAAGCCAAACCGGAAACGGAACTGAAAACAACCAAAAAACATGAAATTAAAAGCATGTGACACGCGTTAAACGATAGCATTCAACAAAATGTCGAAATAGCAGAGGACAAGACAAATTACAGTGGGTCACAGTGGGAATGCGACATACGCGGCACAGTTGGTCACGCAAGTGTTTTGACAACATGCAAAAATTCACATACAAGTCAAGCTATTTTTTTCAACAAATTACAAAATTTACATACAGTTAGTCAAGTCAATATTTTGACAAAATATATGTAAATACTTGTCACACAGTTAGGCAGGGATTTGTTTTGACAACATATGTACAATTATTTTGTTTAACATAATAAAAAATTGACATACAAAATAAATAATTATTTTCACAATATATAAAATTGAATTTGAAATTTAAAATATATTTACTTCTTATACAGTTAGTGAAGCAATTGTATTGACAACATACAATATAAACAGGGTATAATAAAAAAATGATATACAGTTAGTCAAGTAATTATTTTAACAGTAATTATTTTTAAAATATAATTATTTCTCACACAGTTAGTGAAGTAATTGTATTGACAACATACAAATTCTCACATACAATTTAAGTATTTTTTCTAAAATATAAAAAATTTACATACAGTTGGTCAAGCAAATTTTTTGACAACATACAAAAATTCACATCCTGTGTGTCAAGTAATTATTGTTAAAGTATCACTGCGGACGGCAGTCCGCGCTAGTGACGAAAGCAGCACGAAGGGTGCGAAGGCGACTAGCATATATACACAGGAAGAATGGAAAATTTGCTATGACTGTCCGATCAGGTCGAGTTATATACCGATCGAAAGGTATCAGTTTAACTTACAAATGTGCATACTAAGACTTTTGAAAACTCACCTGGTTCGTGAGATAAACAGGTGTAAGTGGAAGGGGCAAAATTTAAATGATTGGAGCTAGTGGGGCCGTTGGAGCCTTTTGGTCAACATTTTTAATTTTTTAATATTTCTCATAAAAATACGCGTCGAATGACACCTCAATCATAAAAATCCGACAAATGGTTCAAAAGATAAATTATTTTGAAATTTTTGGGTCCCTCCTCAAAACGAGATGAAAAGTCAGTCTGTTTGTTTGTTTGTTTGTTTGTTTGTCTGTTTGTTAGTATCAAAGCGTTGATTTAGCTTTAAAGTTTGAATGAGGACTTGTTCCCGATCAAAAATCTAGAAACGTTTGTTCTACGACTTTTTCGAAAAATCGCTAGTTTAGCGGGAAATCGCTAAAAACCGCTAAAATTGAAACCCCCATAGCATCCAAACTATAGAAGCTACAGATGCGATCTATATATCGGTGAAAAGGTATTTCGAAGGGCTTTTAGGCATACCTTCAACGTTTTTTTTAAGTAAAAAGGTAAACAGCTACAGGTGAAATAAGGTATTTTTTCCACATTTTGGCGATTTTAGAAAAATCTACACATGAAATCGCTTTAAAATATGTTATATATTTTAGGCAATTAGATTCCGCGTTTTTTGACATATAACACATATCTGTCAAAATTCGTTTGGACGAGATATTACCTATTAACTGAATATACCTTTTACCTTCACACTACTGCATGTAAATATGCAGTACATACACTGCTTGCAGCGTAATGCGGAAGTAAACTGCTTGCAAGTGGTGAATTCTTATTGCGGCAGATAAATCATTTTATAATCAAAAATATAGAATCGTTTGTTCTACGTCTTTTTCGAAAAATCGCTAGTTTAGCGGGAAATCGCTAAAAACCGCTAAAATTTAAGCCCCCATAGCATCCAAATGATAGAAGCTACAGATGCGATCTATATATCGTTGAAAAGGTATTTCGAAGAGCTCTTAGGCATACCTTAAAAGTTACAGTTACAGGTTAAATAAGGTATTTTTTCCCACATTTTGACAAATTAAGAAAAATCTACACATCAAATCACATCAAATATTGCAATTTTAAAATTTCTGATGTCTTATTCAAAAATTTATGATATCCCATAAAAAATCTCTTTACGAGGTAAAAGTCTAGTGACGAAAACATTTTCATGCCCCAAAATTTCTGATATCCAATTTTGTGACGAATAATATTAAGTTTTACACATAAATTATTTAAAACAAAATTTTTGCATTCGGCACTGCGCAAAACAGTGAGTTTTATTTGGTATGAAGAATTGATACATTGTAGCGCAATGTGCCGAGTGCCAAAATTTTGTTTAAAATAATTTATGTGTAAAACTTAATATTATTCGTCACAAAATTGGATATCAGAAATTTTGGGGCATGAAAATGTTTTCGTCACTAGACTTTTACCTCGTAAAGAGGTTTTTTTTATGGGATAATTACTACTCATACAGTGTGTGAAGCAATTGTATTGACAACATACAATATACAAAATTTACATACAGTTGGTCATGCAACTATTTTGACAACATACAAAAATTCACATCCTGTGTGTCAAGTAATTATTTTTAAAATATAATTACTTCTCATACAGTGTGTGAAGCAATTGTATTGACAACATACTATATAAAAAATTTACATACAGTTCGTCAGGCAAATGTTTTGACAAAATATACAAATTCAAGTAATTATTTTTAAAATTTTTATTATTTTCATACAGTTGCTCAAGCAATTGCTTTGACAATATACAAAAATTCACATACAGTTGGTCAAGCAAATATTTTGACAAAATAAAAAAAACCTTTTTAGTATTTTTTTATTTTTTTCATAAATATACTATATGGACAGCGTTGCGAACGTTTTATTTGCACGCATATTTTTTATGTTTAAACTGATTCATCTCGCGTTTAATTCTGTACATTTTAATGAAATTTTCTGGCAAATTCAGTTTTTTCGTTAAATAAATATTTTAAATTTTATCTGTTGCGAACGTTACACTTTTTAAACACATTTTTATTTCGAATTATTAAAATATACTAAACATCCAGCTAAAAAAATATTGATGAGTAGTCTCGTTAAATACAAATTTTAATATTGATCTGTTGCGAACGTTACACTTTTTACACAAATTTTAGCTTCAAATTTTTTAATGTATATTAAATACCCAGCTTATAAAATATTGATAAGCAGTATCGTTAAATAAAGTTTTTAACTGTTATCTGTTGCGAACGTTACACCTTTTACACACAATTTTACTTCAAATTATTAATATATATTAAATATCCTGTCAATATGGATTTTTATCTTAAATAAAAGAAAACTCAAAGTATTGTTAAGTGAACAGCTTAAAAACCAATATAAAACAAAATTCAATATTCAAAAACCTAAATTAATATCAGCGTTAATCCAGACGTTTTTAGCCCACTGTTCGGGGGAGGATTAAAAAGTGGGAGGGACTTGTGGCTTTTAATCAAGCGCATTTGCATTTTAATTACGCCGCAGACTCATCAAATATGAAAAGTGCCGTTGCTAATTTCATTAACTTTGCTAATACATCACTGTGAAAATTAATGGAAAGGAGAAGGGAGAAGAAAGTACACAAGGGAAATTGGGAAGTGGAATTGTGGGAGGAAGTAAAAGAGTTTGGTGTACTACGAAAAAGAAGAAGTTTACTTCGTTGTGAAACGTGTGACGCTTGTGTTTTTTTTTTTAAAGAAACATGCTCC
Organism: Drosophila recens; assembly: GCA_037043495.1. Lineage (NCBI taxonomy): Eukaryota > Metazoa > Arthropoda > Insecta > Diptera > Drosophilidae > Drosophila > Drosophila recens. The sequence goes on from JBAMBJ010001702.1 coordinate 47,157, forward strand.
TATTTCTTTTTCTGTGTACACATTGAAATAAAAAAATTATCGTTTCATGTGTGCGTGCTCATTTTTTTTATTTGTATCGGTGCGTGCACATCCATAAAGCAGCTTAGGGCACCCCTGTTCTAAAGTATATACAGTTATGGACATAATAATAGAAACGACAGTTATTGAAGCATTACAATTAATCATGAAGATCAAATTCAGTTGTTTTAACATCAATGGCAAGTGCATTTTAATCCTGTTTGAATAATACACAACTGTACTTAACCCATTAAATACGCATCAAATATTTCGAATTTTTGTAAAAGTCTACTTTAGAAACTTTTTTCCTCGAGCTTAAACCATAAATGCTTTAATGCAAAAAGTTTCTCCAAAAAAAAACTAATCGTGACTGCAATCAAAAATCTGTTCGCAAATATTTTTTATAATTTGTATCATGCATTTTTTTTTTAGGAAACACATTATAATTTCTTTTTACAAATATAAGCTACTATTTCAGTATTCAAATACAAATTCAAGCTGTAATTAGTCAACTTTCTCCGAGTGGCATTTGTGCAATGAACAACAACGTGTCCTGAATTCATCAGAGCTGAAAAGTGCCCTCAAATCCCATGTGGGCAGTGCGTGCAACGGATTTGAAGCTCGAATCTAAAACGCAATTTCAGTTGCAGCTCAGTTTGCAGTTGCTATCGGAATGGAAATCGAGCGTTAAGTGCGTATGTATTTTTAGCTTTCAGCTCGGCCTCTGTCCGTTTTTTCTGCAAAGAATTTTCTACGCCTCTGATTTTTTATTGCATGAAAGTGGAGGTGGAGTTGGGAATGGGCGTGGCAGACGTAAAGGCTCTCAGTTCTGAGCTTTGTCATGCTAATCCTGCAACTATAACAGCAATCAGAACAACAACAACAATCAGAGCAACATTTGTTCCACTTCAAGTGACGCTTTCACCTTTTTTTCATGATTTGATGCACAATTTGCATGCTAAAGGGTTAAACGGGGCTGGGAATTCGAATTCGTATGGGTTGCGTGGGTTAAGAAACCAATAAGAATGCCACTCGTGGCGAGCGCCGCTTTGTCGCCAGCCTATAAGCCTCTGTTGACATTTCGCTGCTGGGCTAAACGAAACTAGTGGACGTGCTACACTCGAGCATACTCGACAGTCGGAGACCCCGTACTTACTATGGAAAAGCAAACACTGCTTAAAGTAAAATGATATAAATCGCGACAAATCTTAACATAAGTACAGTCGTCGGATAAAGTATTTTGACAAAACTAAAGTTAAATCTTCGCGTAATTTGAACTTACTTTATGTTAAGTTTGGCATCAATGGAAAGGTCATTAAAATTCCGTTTGAATGATAAAAAACTTTCCTTAACCCATTAAGTACCCATTGAAAATGATGAATTTTTGTAAAAGTCTACTGTTTTGACTTTTTTTCTCGATTTTTTACAAAAAATATTTTGATGCAAAAAATTCTTGGAACAATTCTTAGAGTGACTGAAAAAAAAAATGTTCAAAAATATTTTTCCTACTATTTTTTTATAATTTTTTGAAAACTGCAAAAAAGGCACTTTTTGCATGAAAATGGGCAAAAATGGGTTAAAATGGTAATTTTTAGGATTTGCAAAAAATTATAAAAAATACTAGCGAAGAGATTTTTGAGATTTTTTTTTCAGTACTAAAACTTTATTTTGGACTGATCGTTCCAATGGGTGCTATATGATCTAGTGGCCCGATTTCAAGCAAATTTGGTTAGAATGCATTAGACCTTCTTTTATGAATATTCTGTCAGTTTGTTTGAGCTATCTCAAACCACAAAAAAGTTTTTCATACTAAGACTTGATTTTCAACTGATCGTTCCTATGGGAGCTATATGATATAGTGGTCCGATCGAAGATTTAAAACAAACTCGATCTGCGTGCAATATAGACGAACCTACATACCAAGTTTGGAGTCTCTAGCTCTTATAGTCTCTGAGATCTAGGCGTCAATACAGACGGCAAAGTTTTGTATCATTCAAACAGTCCCTGTGCCACCTACGTTTTGCCTATGTTAGAATAAATATAAACTTTAAGAAAACTTCAAAAACCTCTCTTTTATGGTGTCCGGTTTTCTGCCACGCCTCCTTCTGCCTGTTACGCACATTTTTCTTGTGACAAAGTTAGTAGACCCCTGTACTTTTTGTAAGTACGGGGTCTGAAAACTCTTGCTTTCACACAGCACTGATGTATCGAAAACTGCAGAGAGAGAGAGAGAGAGAGAGAGAGAGAGGGAGGAGAGTGTGTGTTGAACAAAGAGGGAAGGCGAATAAAATTTCTCAAGCTTTAATTAGCACTTCAGTCAAAGGGGAAAAACAAACAAGGAACCAAAGAAAAGGAAACTTTATAATGCACGCAACTTTTTATAGTTCTCTCTCTCCCTCTCTCTCGCTCTCTCTATTTTTCTCGCTGGGCTCTGGTCTGTGTTTAACGTGCGTAAACTCAACAAAACTGCCAATAGCTGATGCTGCTCGATCTCCTCGCTTTTCCAAGAATAACAACTAAGACTCTAGTCAAGTGGTGTGGAACTAGAGATCTGCATTATTTTTTGGTCTTTTTGACGCGCCGCCGCCAAATCACGGAAATATCGGCGGCGGAGTCCGGCGTCATAGCTTTTAATATAATTTTTAAAAGCAAAAAACATAAAAGTTTTGAAATATTTTTTTAAATCATTTAATTTTTTTTTTAAAATTACAAATGTAAAATCAAGTCTATCAAAATGACTGTAAAGTGATTTTTAATTTTTATTTTTTTTTTAACAATTTGTAAAAAATTTTCACTGACTTTTTTTTCAATTTTAAAGGGAAAATTTTATTTAATTACTGCATACGCCGCCGCCGCCGCCGGTCCTCTCTGCCGGCTAAGCCGCCGTCGCCGGTTATTTCTGGCCTCTCCGCCGCCGCCGAAGCTAACACAATCGGCGTAAACCTTTCATTTGATTTGTTCAGTGTAAAGCAGTAATATGCTTTCTTTACTTCGTGTTCCGCTGCAGCGCAATGTTTGATTGTGGTATAAAAGCAACATTGAAGTTTTCTATAAAGTTTTCCGTATTTTTGTAGCATTTGCGTTTTCTTTTGTAATATGTCAAATTCATATGACGACTGACTAATGCAATGGTGGCATAAGGATGAGGAAGAGGGGACTGTGTGTAGGGTAGTGTGTAGAGTAGGGTGTAGGGTAGGGTGTCGCTGAATGAACGCAATGCGGGTCACGCCATTGCATGACGTTTCCGTCTTGCTGGCCATGGGCTAATGCACATTTCCATGAAACGCATGAAAGGTGGAAACAAATCATTAAGAAATAAAAATAAAATGTATATGAAATATGATAGAGATAAGTAAGAATAATGCAAACTAGCAAAGTAGAGCATCTTTTGCTTTGCACACAAGTACAGTCAAAACAAAAGCTAAATATATTTGTAGTTATTTATTTATTTATTTACTTATTTTTTAAATTATTTTTATGTATCTTTTTTTTTTATTTATTTATTTATTTATTTTATTTAATTATTTGCTTATTTATTCACATCATATTTATTTATTTGTTTATTTACTCATTAACTGTTTTTTTAAATATATAGTTAATTTATTTCACATTTATTGCATATTTAACTAAATTTAAATGTATTTTTTTATATGTTTACTTACTTATTACTTATTATTTTACTTATTTATTTTTATATATTTTTAATATATTTCATATTTATTTTATATTTAATAACATTTAATTTTTTTTTATTTGTTTATTTACTTACTTGTTTTTTAATATTTTTTTAATTTATTTCATATTTATTAACTTATTTATTTATTTGACTTGCTAAAAGTAAATTTATTTTTAAAAATATTTGTGAAGCTGCGGAGTTTTTCAAAGATACTTAAATTGATTGTTGGAAATCAAGCTTTTTCTTTAAATTCGCCAAATCTGGTAAAGAACAAAATATTAATAAAAAGTTCGCGTTTGTTTTTCTGATTAAATTCAAAAAAACAATAATTTTGCTTTAAATTGAGTCCAGTTGGTTCTTGATAATTATGCCAATTACTTGATAATACTCTTATACACTCAGTACAATCTGTTCTCGTTCAGCTTAAACGGCGAGCACTCGTGAAAAGTGTAGGAAAAGCGATGGAAAAAGGGATGGGCAGGGGGACGGGGGGAAGCACTTTCCATATACTTAAGCTCATCAACTGGACAATCAATTGATTTTCCCATGATGATGGGATTACAAGTTTAGATTTTTCTCGTTTCGCGTTTCTCGTTTATTTTGGATTATGGATTATTTGTAATTGCATTCAAATTGGAATGGAATAAAAGCAAATCAAGGTTCACTTTGCTTCAATTCAGCGGAATCAGATGCATCCACTTATCCACTTAATAAATGCAAAAACAAACAAACAAACAAAAAATAACAACAAATACTGAATGCATAAACATATTATTAAGTAAATCAATTAATTCGCAAATAAAGAGAGTGTGACAAAGACAAAATCTATAAACATGTAACAGACTAATTTAAATTGAAAGCAGCTGCGAGATATTAATGAAACTATTTAAAAAATGGATCTAAAACCAAGATGAAGTTTTTCAAAAACGTTCGCAAAATAATTTTTAATTCGCTTTTAGCTCCAAAGCTCCGAATTGAATTTTAATTCTGAAATTTTAAGCTGAATTTAATTTCTATTTAAATTTTATTATTTAGTTTAATTTCTATTTAAATTGTATTTAATCTAATTTCTTTTTAAATTTTATTTAATTTTATTTAATTTAATTTAACTTAATTTTTGTTTAAATTATATTTAATTTAATTTACATTTACATTTTTTTATTTAGTTTAATTTATATTTTAATTGTATTTAATTTAATTTATTTTTAAATTTTATTTTATTTAATTTCATTTCATCTAATTTAATATATAATTAAATTTTATTAAATTTGATTTATATTTAAATTTTAGTTTTGTTTTATTTAATTTAATTTCTTTCTTAATTTTATTTAAATAAATTTATACATACATTTTTTTAATTTAATTTATATTTAAATTGTAGTTTCAATTCAATTTAATTTATATTTAAATTGTATTTAATTTAATTTTGTTCCTTTTTAATCCTTTTTGTATCCTTTTTAATTTTATTTAATTAAATGTATACATAAATTTTATTTAATTAAATTTCTATTTACGTTTAAATTAATTTAATATCTATTTAAATATTATTTATTTAAATTTCAATTTAAACTGTATATAACACAAATTTAATTTATATTTGGATTTCATTTTTCCAACTTCTATTTAAGCTTTATTTACGAACAGACAAACTTATAATCCTGTTCTCCCCTTTGCATGCTGGACTAATTTATATGTGCATACATAAAAGTAGAAAACATAAATAAATAAAAAAAAGTTAACACTTTGGTAAACTTAAAGAACACAAAAAAATAAACGGTCGTTTGCATTTTAATTAATTAAATAAATGCTAGCGCCAAAAACTAGAGTGCAGGCTAATAGATACCCTGTTGCAAGTTCAAAATGCTGCGGAATAATTGATAATTTAAAATAAAATTCTATTTATAAGTATGCATAATAATGTTATTGAATTATCAGTGTTGTGTCTATACTAATTTTTCATTAGCATTATACAAAAAAAATCCAATTTCACTTGCATTGAAATTGGGTTATAAATCAACTCAATTTTTAATAGTTGAAAATTTCCAAGAAAGAAGAAAAGCTATATAAATAACTAGGGGGCTTCGCCCCCTGCTCGCTTCGCTCGCCAACCCCCGCTCGCTTCGCTCGCAAAATTGAAAAGAAGATCTTTTGTTGTCCAGCTTAAACTTAAACTGCTCGCTTCGCTCGCCAACCCGCTTCGCTTCGCTCGCAAAAAATTAAAAGAACTTTTTTAGTTGTCCGGTTTAACAAATTAGTACAATATAGGGGGGTAAAGAAGGTCCTTAGTAGTCCGATTTAACAAATTTATATAATACTAGGGGGCTTCGCCCCCTGCTCGCTTCGCTCGCCAACCCCCGCTCGCTTCGCTCGCAAGATTGAAAAGAAGGTCTTTTGTTGTCCAGCTTAAACTTAAACTGCTCGCTTCGCTCGCCAACCCGCTTCGCTCGCAAAAAATTAAAACAACTTTTTTAGTTGACCGCTTTAACAAATTAGCACAATATAAGGGGGTCCGTCCCCTGCTCGCTTCGTTCGCTTAATTGAAAAGAAGGTCCTTAGTAGTCCGATTTAACAAATTTATATAATATAGCATTTTTTGTAAAAAAAACGGAAATATTTAACTTCTGCCGTCCGCGGTATTAATGTTTCTTTCTTGCAATTGAACTTTGGCTTAAAGGCAGATTTAGTGATTTGGCGGGAAAAGTCCAGATTTTGCGGGAAAAAGCTAAATTTGGCGGGAAAAAGCTAAATTTGGCGGGAAAAAGCTAAATTTGAGGATAAATTCAAAATTTAGCAAGAAGAGTTAATGTGTGAGTTTTCTAAGAATATCTCATACCACAACAGAGTTCTTGATTCTAAAGGTTACTTTGCATCAGATTGTTCCTATGGCAGCTATATGATATAGTAACCCGACTTTGACCAAAGTTGGCCAGAATGTTAGAAACAGCCCCAAACATAGAATCTGTGAGTTTGGTTGAGATATCTTAAGAAACAAAAAAGTTTTTCATACTAAAGGTTATTTTGCATCCGATTGTTCCTATGGCAGCTATATGATATAGTAACCCGACTTTGACCAAAGTTGGCCAGAAAGTTAGAAACAGCCCCAAACATAGAATCTGTGAGTTTGGTTGAGATATCTTAAGAAACAAAAAAGTTTTTTATACTAAGCGTTATTTTGCATCCGATTGTTCCTATGGCAGCTATATGATATAGTCACCCGACTTTGACAAAATTTAGTCAGAATGTAAAAGACAGTACCAAACATATAACCTGTGAGTTTGGTTGAGATATCTAAGAAACAAAAAAGTTTTTCATACTAAGCAATTCTGTGACCTTTGACCTTGATTTTGACCCACTTACAGGTCGAATTTCGCAAAACGCCGTCTTATTGCACGATGAAATTTTCTCACCTATGTTGTGTGAAAATTTCAGCTTTCTATCTTTTACCGTTTGGGCTGCGCGTTGATTCTCAGTGAGTCAGTCAGTCAGGACAAAGAGTTTTATATATATAGAAATGTAACTATGCTAATGATTTTTCTATATGTATATGCCTTTTCACTAAAAATAATCATTAATATACAATGCCAAAGATATTTTGTAATGCCAGAACAAAAATTGTCATTACTGCGCATTTTTTTAATTTAATAAAAAATCATAATAATATAAATAAATATTAATGACAATTATTTTCCCAGCATTAGTTTTTTCAAATCTAGTAATATGGGAATTTTATGCTTTAAAAAAAATATATACAAATAAATATAGTTAAAATCAAAATAATAATTTAAAAATATTAATTTAATAAAAAATTGTATTAGAAATATTTTTTTCAATATTAATGACATTCATATATTCCAATTAGTTAGTTCAATGCTAGTCAAATGCAAGACGGAGAAATCAAAAAATAAATAAAAAATTATCAAATAATTATACAGGCATGCCACAAAAAACACTAGTGAAAGTGATTTCAGAAAAAAGCAATTCCACTTCGAAAATTTCTCCGTGCCACAGAACTTCGAGTATTTTATAGTTTTTAGCATGTTCATCAACCTTTTCGTACTTGGCTGCTAGGGTTGGCCCCTTCTCAGATTAAATTTCCCAAGGGTTTGTTTAGCAACTGTTTTAAGTTTACCATTGCAGAATATACAATTTTTATTTTATTTCTTATTTAATTTACATTATTCAATTTATTTATATAATAATTGATTTTGCATAGCTTAAAAAAATTTAAAAGTTATTGGCGCGGCAAACAAAAAAAGTTACTCGACAACTCTAAATTCAAAAATTCGGACAAAAAATGTGACATTTTTCTCATGGCATCGGATGCCAGTGAATTGAGCGATGATTTCGTTTCACCAAAAATTGTGCAGGTGATTGAGACTGTGGCACGGAGAAATGAAATTGACGTGAAACTCAAGTGAAAGAGATTTATGTGGCATGCCTGATAATAAAACTCAAAATAATAATTTAGTAAAAACTGTACTATCACAATTTTTTAAAATATTAATGAAGAAATTTTGGAACTAAGCAAACAAACCAATTCATAAATAATTATATTTTTTAAATGCGAATAGGTGTGACGCACCCATTCACTTGATGCACAGAATACAGGGTATTCCATATTAGCAGTCACAACAAAGTGCAGCATACTTTTAAGGGCCGCCAATAAAACGCTGTTTGCAATGTTTGCCATTCAATTTTCTGAGCTCCGCCCACGCACGGAAAATTACTTGCAACATGCAAATTAAACACGGCAACTTTGTGGAGAGCAGAGGAAGCAGTGGGGGCGGTAGAGAGGGGCGTGGCAGGGGTAGAGACAAGGGGGCAAAGGAAAAGGCAACTAAATATTTGCCAAGGCAATTGAAACAGCGAATGTGAAAGTGCAGCAAATTTGCATTGTCTGCCACAGCGGGAGGCGAGCCGCCCTCCTGCCACGCCCCCTAACCACTTACGCCCCTCCCCCATACCCATCTCCTCTTCGAAACAAACTGAACTTGCGCATACAGTGACTAACAGCTGTTGTTGACAATGTGTTTTGATGGCTTAGCTTAAATAATAAATATATAGAAATTAAAAAATAATTTAATATTATGCTTAAGTTTAAAGATTAAATAAAATTGAATTTAATTTTCTAATTTTGTTGTATGTAAGAGTGGTGGCTGAAATAAGCTGGCAGTCACTGTCAATAAATGCAGGCAGAGGCAGAAAATGAGGCAACAGCTTTTGTGATTGTGGTAGCTTTTATGCCCATTTTGTACGCCCGCACAGTGGGCAGAAAGGCTCAATTTGCTCATCAAAATATTTAGCAGAAACGTGCGTAGTTAAAAATGAATTTATATCAATCACTTGTCATTTTATAAACATTGGATAAAGTATTTCTAATGAAATGTTATTTTTGATAAATAGATTTATCAAAAGCAAACAAAACAAATTGAATATTTGCATGAATACACATAAATTTAGCCATTTTTTTCCACAGTGCAGTAATGTCCTGTATTGTTGCTTATATAAAACATTGCCTTTTTTCATTTTCGAATGCACCTCTTTGTTGTTGTCGATTCAAGCGCAATTGCGGCATTAAATTCGAATATCCGGCGAAATAAAATTACATTGATTACTCCGCAAATCGCCAAACTGTAGTTTTGATCGATGGCAATAAAAGTGATGTTTTAATTTGCTTTTAAAGCTATCAAAGTATTTGACTAAAATTTAAATTCGATTTGTTATACGACTGCCTATAAAACAACTTCAAATTTCACTAACTAAAGATCCGTAAAAGATCCGTTAAAGATCCGTGAAAGATACAAAAAGATCCATAAAAGATCCGTATTAAATACATAATCAAATCAAATTTTTATTCATAAAATGATTTCACTAACTAAAGATACGTAAAATATCTGTAAAAGTTACATAAAAGATCCGTAGAAGATTAGTAAAAGATCCGTAAAAGATCCGTTAAAGATCCGTAAAAGATCCGTAAAAGATCCGTAAAAGATACGTAAAAAATTCGTAAAAAATACGTAAAAAATACGTAAAATATCCGTTAAAGATCCGTAAAAGATATGTAGTGGCGCTTGGTTTAATAAAACGAGAAGACAAAAAGAAATCAGCGTAAGAGTAGGCAACATTTTTTTTGTACGCAGCTTGGAGACAACGCAGGAAATAAACAACCAGCACAAAAATAGGCAGCACTTTTTTTTTCGCACAAACAAAACAGGAAATAAACAGTCCGAATAAAAGTAGGCAGCACTTTTATGACGAATGCAGCTCGTTTTAGTTATAGTAGTAGATTTGCAATTGCAAGAAAAGTAGTAGTCAATAAATTAAGTAAAAAACTCGCAGGAAATAAATATGAAATATTATATTATTGAATATTAATACCTAAAAGTAATAAAGTAATAAATAAATAAATAAATAAATAAATAAGTAAATTTAATGAAAGTATTAGAATAAATACGTAAAACTAATGAATAAATAGCAAACAGTAAACTATAAGTATGAATTCCTTAAATAAATTAATAGTAATTGTAAAAAAAAAAAAAATGTATAAGATTTATAAAAATATTATATATTGCACAGTGAATTAATTTCTAACACTTATGATTAACCTAAAAATTAGCATATCGATAGGAAATGGTATGGGGTTACAGGGTCGTAAGAGCAGGCTTTCGATAGTTGTTGGTAGACTACGCTAGTGTCATCTGCAAAACGCGTGCCATGACTTAAGGCCTTCTTCTTGGTAGCAGCATCCGGTCTTTTCCGCTTCAAACGTCTAACAGAGAACACGTCCCCGGGCTCGACTCTTAAATTCGTCATCGGGAATCGGTGAAAAGTATTTAAAACCCTATACAATATTAAACGGGCGAAAAGTTCACTTTGATCCTAATTAGTTTGGCAATATACGGCAATATACGGAAAAGAAACGAAAAAGAAAAACAAATCAAACGGAATTTTTTTTTGTTCATATCATTTTTGATTGATCTAATTTTCTCTGTGGAGCTTCCACTCCCAGAAGCAAACCTAGGCAGCCTCGTCCCCCGAATAAGGGTAAATATTTCTTAGTGGCAGCGGAGCAACTGAATCAGGCGCTAATGGGCTCGAGCATGTGTTTTGCAGGGGAGCGAGCAAGCGGACATAACCACAACCTGGACAGTGGTCAGTGGCAGACGCTGCAGATCGAGCAGAGAGCTCTCTTCCAGCGCTGGGTCGTTAATTCTGGCGCACAGGAGCATTATCTTTTCTCTGACCTGGTTGCAGTGCATACATTTTCTGGAGGAGTTCCGAAGTCCACCAATGGGGCACGTACAGTGCGAGGCAGCCCTATAGAGTTGCAGGCCAGCGTAGCAGCTTAAAGTTTTTTTTTGGCTAAATAGCAATCTGCTAATCTAAATTTTCTCTTTTGTTCTCTATTTCTTGGTTTGCCCTAATTTTGCATTAATTTTGTTTTATTTGTGACGTGAACGTGAGCGACGAGTGGAAAATTTTTATTTATATCGAATGGAGTGCAAAAAGAAAAATTAAATTAAACAAAGTCCGAAATGAGTTAAAAGAAAAAAATAAGTAACAAAAAAAAAAATCAAGTTAAAAATAAAAGAAAATTTTTTTTTGTGCCACAAAGAATAAAAAAAAAAAAACTTATGTGCTAAAATTATAACAAAGACAAACAAAACTGGGGAATTATAATATTGGATAATGATTGTGCCCAGATCATGAATTTTTTTTCAGTGCATAAAAACAAAGAGTTACACACAACCAGCAGAAAGATCTTTCAGCGTGGGTAAGTGCACCGATAACGGTTATTAGATATTAAATTGTTTTGGGCATAATTTTCGTCTGATATGTAAATTCACCGTTGTACCTTTTGCTTTCGAGTGTTGCTATTCTGTCCTAATTCGACCCATACGAGAACAGAATGAAAGAAAATAAACTAAACTTAACGTAACGGAACTGAATAAATGAGAAATTAGTTGAAAAAAAAAAAAGATCATGCCTTAAGCACCAAGAAAAATAAAAAAAAATTAAGCTATATGCGCAACACAATATCTATATAGTAAAATTTACAAATATATTTTTTTTTCATTCCTATTGCACCTGTCCATTTAATAATTACAATATCACATTTACTATTATAAATAATTTGCACCCTGTAATTTTTGCTTCCTTTCAGCCGCGTTCACGGTCACAAATTAAAACGAGTAAAGTCAAAGTTAAAACAATAAAAAAAAAAAATATTACAAACTGCAAATGTTAAACATAATTATAAATTTAAAAATTAATGCTAGGACTACGACAAATTGTGAATAAATAGAATTAACATGAAGTCGAACTAAACGTTTTATAAATGGAAGTCGTGCATACCCTGCGTGTGCTAATGAATTGAGTATCGGATGATAAAAAGGGGTCGTTGAACTTTTGTTTGCATTATCAGCGACCATGGTAGGGAGGGGAATCTGCGCGCTACAACAGCTGATCGCGCTGGACAATCATTCGGCGGTGCTCTTGCCTTTACTTTCTTCGTTCGTTTAGTCTAATTTTTTTTTGTTCTCTTCTTGCTATCGCTATCTCCTTTTTTTTTTTTTCTTATCTTGTCTGGAATTCATAACAAAAATGCACGCGAATTTTAAAATTAAAATCTAACAATTCAGAACTAGTAGAGAGCAGCGGTAAATTTTTTTTTGCACCCCACCCGTGCCGACCAGAGAAAAAGCCGGAAGCAATCGCGTGCACCGTTCTCGCTCCTACACCGACATCTGTTCTACCCTGCAATTTTGTAAATTCTCTTACACGTTGTACACTACAGTTAATATTTTAATTTTTGGCGCCCAGACGTGAGGCCGTCTTTTCCGGCTGGCTTCAAATTCCCAGCAAAGACTTAACGTCAATAACAGCTAGACGTGAATAATAATTACGTGTTATGAGTTCGATTTAAGATTTGTTTTCCTTTGTTTGATTTTTTGTATGCAGTTTTAACGGCATTGTAGCGCCACACTTGCAACATCGTTTGCACATGCGGGAAAGTTATTACATCGGTGGTGTAATGGTATAAGTGGATCTACTCTACGGCCTGACACTGAATGAATAACAAAAAGCGAAGTGGCAATACTTCTGTGTCTATATGTTGTTTTGGAAGTTTGAATGGATGGATCGTGGTCGAGAACTACGTCGTCTCACTAGAAAAAGCATCATATTATTAATGAACAGATGCTTTGTCTAATGTTGGCTAGAATTACTTAGAGAAATTGGAAAAATTATGGACAAGTGCTATATCCAAGCTCAGTAATGGCTGATAAAAGCGACAATGCATAGCATACAAATTATTTTTGCGTTATTAATACCTGCTTGAGTGCATTAATTGTTCACTTGTACATCTGGAACCAGAGGACAAATAAAAAAGTCAACTGTAGATTCGGCTATAGGTGGCAAGCATTTAAGTGACTATATCTTTTCGTAAAGTGTATCAATATTATTCATTGGATACCTATGGCGGCTAATAAATTGCCTAGAGTGACCAATTTGAATACGGATGATACTCTATCGTACTAATTGTTCCCGTCTTGTTTCTTCTAAAGGCAACATTGGTATCACAAAGGTGTTGCACGACTTCCAGACATTATAATTTTTTTTTGATTGATATTTTGGGTTGAGTTTTTGCTATTGGCAAAATTTATTAAGGAATAATTAAATAAATAAAATAAAAACAATAAACTGAATAAAATAGAAAAACAATAATATATATAAAATAACAAAATTATAAATTTATGAATAAACTAAATGAATATCAACAATATTAAAATTAAAATAAAAGAATAATAAATAAATTGAATAACTTCATAAAACAAAAATAAATTTGAGAAAAAAAATTTTTTTTAAATTTATTAATAAACTAAATTAATAAAAACCATATTAAAATTAAAATAAAAGAATAATAAATAAATTAAATAACTTAATAAAAAACAATAATAAATTTAAGAAAAAATTTTTTTTTAAATTTTTAATAAACTAAATTAATAAAAACCATATTAAAATTAAAATAAAAAAATAATAAATAAATTAAATAACTTAATAAAATAATAATAAATTTAAATGAAAAAATTTATAAATTAATGAATCAACTAAATAATTTAATAAAACAATAATAAAATTAAACAAAAAGTTTTTATAAATTAATTAATAAACTAAATAAATTAATAAACCAAAAGGTTAATTAAACAATTCTAATTTAAATAATAAAATAATACAATGCAATAGAATTATCATGAATTTAGTTCACAGCTGCGAGAACTTGAATCAATTCGCTGACACTAATGAGATTTGCTGCATTTGTGTAGAACATATCGATTACAAAGCCCAATTAGTAATTACTAGCTGCAATCACGCCTTCCATAGGGCGTGTTTCACTGCACGGGGTGGTAATAGGAGAACTTGTCCTGTTTGTCAATCGTCAATTAGATCTTCGAGTAGCAACTTGGCTGAAGAACTGGCGGCAGCCCAAACTTCGCAAATAATGCCTGATCCGCAGACTATGACTAGATCGAAGACAAAAGCTAATCAAAAACAAGCTGAGGCTGCAGCTCCACAACAAATGGGTGAACCTGAGGCAGAGAGTGCAGGTAGAGAGGAATCGGTGAATCAACAGGAGGTCAATACCATGAGCATACAGCAAGCTATAAGTACCGCATTAGCCAGTGCACTAGCTGAGCAGACACAAATGTTGGCTCAAACTATTGAAGTGGGCTTACAAAGATTAAACAATAGATCAAGCGAAGCCAATATAGTTATAGAACCGTCACAGAATAGGGAGCACCAGACTTTTGAACAATTTCTTCAATTGCCTAATCGTGTAGCATCTGCTGGGCATAATGCAAGCAGTCATGGGAGGAACAACGGAACATTGCCAACTCCGGTGGGATCTCATCAGGTAGCTGACTTGAGACCTGATCGAATAAGCCAATTGATTTCCAATTGGAAATTAAGGTTTTCGGGACATCCATCCAAGTCGGTTGATGAGTTCGTTTATAGAGTGGAGGCTCTGACAATGCAAACATTGGAGGGAAACTTCGAGTTAGTTGCGCGCTATGCTAGCAATTTGTTTGAGGGCAGTGCCAGTGAGTGGTTTTGGCGCTACCACAAAACAGTGCCAATAGTCACTTGGGCGCAGCTAAGCACAGCATTGAGGGCCCAGTTCAAGGACGGAAGAACTGATTTAGAAATTAGATCTGAAATGTCGCAAAGAAAACAAAAGCAAAATGAATCCTTCGATACATTCTATGAAGCCATTGTGTCGTTATCCGACAAACTTTTGCAGCCACTGTCTGAGACTTTAATTCTGGAGGTTCTGCGAGCAAATCTTTTGCCCGAGATTCAGCACGAAATTTTATATGTGACCATCACTACAATAGCACAATTACGCCATATTGTGCGCACTCGCGAACGATTTATGCAATCGGTGGCAAAGCCGTCATCAACAATATCACGAGTGCCACCACGGAGAATGGTGCATGCTTTAGCGTCTCCTATAGTGAGTGAGGATGTCTATGAGACCGAAGAAGAAGAGGAGCTGGATTTGGCGGCCGTAACTCTATCGTGTTGGAACTGTGGTAGCCAAGGACACCGTTATCAAGATTGCACTGGGGAGCGTAGAGTTTTCTGTTATGGCTGTGGGAAATCAGATACATATAGGCCGGCATGCAACAGTTGTAATGCGTCAAAAAACTCAACAGCGCGTGCGTTGCCGACCAAAGCACGCAAACAGATGGTCTCCAAGGCGACCAACACAGATTAGTAAACAGTAGATCTGCACAAATTCAACCAGACGTTCAAATACTCCCTGATTTACCTTCGCACCAAAGTGTGAACATTTTACCTGACCTGTCATTAGAAAAGTCATCAAGTCGTCAGCAACGGCGAAAGATTTCGTATCGATTGAAGTGCAAAGCTCACCGAGAAGCAGTGGCTTCGTCAGTAGTCAATAATTCCAAGGACTACCGGCCATACGCCGAAGTGACCCTACTAGGGAGGACTCTGAGTGGATTAATGGACACCGGAGCCTCCATCAATTGTATAGGGGGATCACTCGCAAAAGAATTAATTGAGAAGGAGCATAATATAATTCCAGTTAGGTCGACTGTACGCACCGCTGATGGAAATAGCCAAGCAATTGTGGGAAGGATATCAACAGACATCTGTTTCCGAGGGGAAAATAAACGCCTACAATTTTATGTGGTGCCAACGTTGACTCAAGAGTTGTATTTAGGAATTGAATTTTGGAGAACATATGATTTACTCCCAGCATTTTTAGCAAATAAAAGCTACAGTCCCTCTCTGGCGGGTATTGAGTTGGACGAGAAAAAGAAAATATCATTGACAGATCTGCAGCAACAACAACTAGCAGAATCAATTAAAACATTTCCATCATTTGCAGAGAAAGGATTAGGCAAGACAACTTGGTTGACTCATGATATCGATGTAGGACTTGCCAAGCCCATAAAACAAAGGCATTATGCCGTCTCTCCAGCAGTTGAAAAGTTGATGTATGAGGAGTTGGATAGAATGCTGAGTTTAGGTGTAATTGAGGAATCTGAAAGTCCATGGTCCTCCCCAGTTGTCCTTGTAAGGAAACCAGGGAAAGTCCGTCTGTGTATTGACAGTAGGAAAGTTAACGAGGTAACGGTAAAGAATGCTTACCCGATGCCATTGATTGACGGGATTCTGAGTCGTCTCCCAAAAGCCGAGTTTATCTCAAGCATCGACTTAAAGGATGCGTACTGGCAAATTCCGTTGCATGAAAATGCACGAGAGAAAACCGCATTTGCTGTACCAGGCAGACCACTTTATCAGTACACAGTGATGCCATTTGGGTTGTCAAATGCTCCTCAAACTATGTCAAAGTTAATGGACAAAGTAATTCCTCCAGAGCTTCGAAATGAAATTTTTGTTTATTTAGACGACTTGCTAGTTATTTCGGCAACATTCGAACAGCACATTGCAGTTTTAAAGAATCTGGCAGCTCGATTAAAAATGGCTGGACTAACTATTAATGTGGAAAAAAGCAAATTTTGTCTGAAGGAGGTGTCTTATTTGGGGCATATTATTGGGCATGGGACCATACAAACCGATCCGGACAAAATTTCAGCCATAGTGGAGTTTCCTATCCCGCGATCCGTGAAACAAGTTAGGCGGTTCCTAGGCATGACAGGGTGGTACCATAAGTTTATTAAAAACTATGCGGGTATAGCTGCGCCAATAACCGATACGCTTAAGAAAAATCAAAAGTTTCATTGGACGGAAGAGGCGCAAAAGGCATTTGAATTGTTGTAGCCACACTGGAGTAGGGGGTGTTTTAATGCAGACGGATAGCAGTGGTAACGAAATCCCAATAGCCTTTATGTCTCGCAAATTGAACCGATGTCAACGCAATTATTCGGTGACGGAAAAAGAATGTTTGGCAGCTGTAATGTGTGTAAAAAAATTTAGAGCATACATAGAAGGGCAAGAGTTTTCGATCATAACAGACCATGCTTCTTTAAAGTGGCTTATGTCTCAAGCAGATCTGAGTTCCAGGTTAGCTCGTTGGGCACTCAAGCTGCAAGGATTTGATTTTAAAATATTTCACAGAAAAGGAAGCCAAAATGTGGTTCCCGATGCATTATCACGAGTTCATACAGAAGATTTGTCTGCTATTTGTCATGAAGAGTTCGTGGATTTGAATTCAGAGCATTTTAAGTCTTCCGATTATGGAGAAATAAGAGAGAAAGTGCTTAAAAACCAGTTGCATATGCCTGACGTCAAGGTTATCGGTAATATTATTTATAGGCGAACCGAACATGCAAGTGGCGACCGAATAGCGGATGATATGTGTTGGAAACTTTGGGTACCCAAAGCCCTGGTTGCATGTGTGTTGAGACAAAATCATGAGAATCCTCTAGCTGCACATAGTGGCATTAACAAAACCTTAGAGAGAATACGACGTTTATATTATTGGCCTAATTTAGTGTGTGACGTCAAAGAGTACATAAGCAACTGCGATATTTGTAAAAGCACGAAATACCCAAATCGTACGCTGCGTCCTCCAATGGGGAGAACTGGCGATACGCAGAGGTTTTTCCAAAAGCTCTACGTAGATTTTTTGGGGCCGTATCCTCGAAGTCGGTCCGGAAACATTGGCGTGTTTGTTGTACTCGATCATTTTTCTAAATTTCCATTTTTGAAAACAGTTAAAAAGTTCACAGCTGATGCTGTCACCAAGTATTTAGAAGAAGATCTCTTCCATTGTTTTGGCGTTCCCGAAGTTGTTGTTTCGGATAATGGCGTGCAGTTTAAATCCAACATTTTTAATTCCTTGCTGCAAAAATACCAAATTCATCATTCTTATACAGCTATTTATTCGCCTCAAGCGAACGCTTCTGAGCGAGTGAATCGTTCGGTAATAGCTGGGATAAGATCGTACTTAGACTCGGACCAATCGAAGTGGGATGAACAGCTTAGCTTTATAGCCTGTGCGTTGCGCTCAAGTGTACATTCAGCAGTCAACAGTAGTCCTTATCGAGTAGCATTTGGGCAAAATATGATCACCAGTGGAGCTACATATGGAGTATTGAGGCAATTAGAAATGCTGGAGGACCGTACACTACAATTCGATCGCGATGACTCGTTCGATTTAATTCGCAAATCAGCCCAAAATACCATCAAACGGCAGCACGATCGCAATGAACGGTCCTATAATCTTCGCAGTCGGGAAGTATCCTTTGAGCCTGGACAAGAGGTATTCAGAAGGAATTTTCAGCAAAGCAATTTTGCGAAAGGATTTAATGCCAAACTAGCACCGGCATTCATTAAGGCAAGAATTATAAAAAAAGTAGGAAATTGCTATTATGATATTGAGGATCTACAAGGTCGCTATATAGGGAAGTACCATGCAAAGGATATTAAGCAATGAGTTTTTTTTCAGGAAAGACTATTCCCAGCGCGGATCACCCTTGTGACATTCCCCAAGTGTGATTTTGGTGGGGGGGAATTGTAGTGGCGCTTGGTTTAATAAAACGAGAAGACAAAAAGAAATCAGCGTAAGAGTAGGCAACATTTTTTTTGTACGCAGCTTGGAGACAACGCAGGAAATAAACAACCAGCACAAAAATAGGCAGCACTTTTTTTTTCGCACAAACAAAACAGGAAATAAACAGTCCGAATAAAAGTAGGCAGCACTTTTATGACGAATGCAGCTCGTTTTAGTTATAGTAGTAGATTTGCAATTGCAAGAAAAGTAGTAGTCAATAAATTAAGTAAAAAACTCGCAGGAAATAAATATGAAATATTATATTATTGAATATTAATACCTAAAAGTAATAAAGTAATAAATAAATAAATAAATAAATAAATAAGTAAATTTAATGAAAGTATTAGAATAAATACGTAAAACTAATGAATAAATAGCAAACAGTAAACTATAAGTATGAATTCCTTAAATAAATTAATAGTAATTGTAAAAAAAAAAAAAATGTATAAGATTTATAAAAATATTATATATTGCACAGTGAATTAATTTCTAACACTTATGATTAACCTAAAAATTAGCATATCGATAGGAAATGGTATGGGGTTACAGGGTCGTAAGAGCAGGCTTTCGATAGTTGTTGGTAGACTACGCTAGTGTCATCTGCAAAACGCGTGCCATGACTTAAGGCCTTCTTCTTGGTAGCAGCATCCGGTCTTTTCCGCTTCAAACGTCTAACAGAGAACACGTCCCCGGGCTCGACTCTTAAATTCGTCATCGGGAATCGGTGAAAAGTATTTAAAACCCTATACAATATTAAACGGGCGAAAAGTTCACTTTGATCCTAATTAGTTTGGCAATATACGGCAATATACGGAAAAGAAACGAAAAAGAAAAACAAATCAAACGGAATTTTTTTTGTTCATATCATTTTTGATTGATCTAATTTTCTCTGTGGAGCTTCCACTCCCAGAAGCAAACCTAGGCAGCCTCGTCCCCCGAATAAGGGTAAATATTTCTTAGTGGCAGCGGAGCAACTGAATCAGGCGCTAATGGGCTCGAGCATGTGTTTTGCAGGGGAGCGAGCAAGCGGACATAACCACAACCTGGACAGTGGTCAGTGGCAGACGCTGCAGATCGAGCAGAGAGCTCTCTTCCAGCGCTGGGGCGTTAATTCTGGCGCACAGGAGCATTATCTTTTCTCTGACCTGGTTGCAGTGCATACATTTTCTGGAGGAGTTCCGAAGTCCACCAATGGGGCACGTACAGTGCGAGGCAGCCCTATAGAGTTGCAGGCCAGCGTAGCAGCTTAAAGTTTTTTTTTGGCTAAATAGCAATCTGCTAATCTAAATTTTCTCTTTTGTTCTCTATTTCTTGGTTTGCCCTAATTTTGCATTAATTTTGTTTTATTTGTGACGTGAACGTGAGCGACGAGTGGAAAATTTTTATTTATATCGAATGGAGTGCAAAAAGAAAAATTAAATTAAACAAAGTCCGAAATGAGTTAAAAGAAAAAAAATAAGTAACAAAAAAAAAAATCAAGTTAAAAATAAAAGAAAATTTTTTTTTGTGCAACAAAGAATAAAAAAAAAAAAACTTATGTGCTAAAATTATAACAAAGACAAACAAAACTGGGGAATTATAATATTGGATAATGATTGTGCCCAGATCATGAATTTTTTTTCAGTGCATAAAAACAAAGAGTTACACACAACCAGCAGAAAGATCTTTCAGCGTGGGTAAGTGCACCGATAACGGTTATTAAATATTAAATTGTTTTGGGCATAATTTTCGTCTGATATGTAAATTCACCGTTGTACCTTTTGCTTTCGAGTGTTGCTATTCTGTCCTAATTCGACCCATACGAGAACAGAATGAAAGAAAATAAACTAAACTTAACGTAACGGAACTGAATAAATGAGAAATTAGTTGAAAAAAAAAGATCATGCCTTAAGCACCAAGAAAAATAAAAAAAAATTAAGCTATATGCGCAACACAATATCTATATAGTAAAATTTACAAATATATTTTTTTTTCATTCCTATTGCACCTGTCCATTTAATAATTACAATATCACATTTACTATTATAAATAATTTGCACCCTGTAATTTTTGCTTCCTTTCAGCCGCGTTCACGGTCACAAATTAAAACGAGTAAAGTCAAAGTTAAAACAATATAAAAAAAAAATATTACAAACTGCAAATGTTAAACATAATTATAAATTTAAAAATTAATGCTAGGACTACGACAAATTGTGAATAAATAGAATTAACATGAAGTCGAACTAAACGTTTTATAAATGGAAGTCGTGCATACCCTGCGTGTGCTAATGAATTGAGTATCGGATGATAAAAAGGGGTCGTTGAACTTTTGTTTGCATTATCAGCGACCATGGTAGGGAGGGGAATCTGCGCGCTACAACAGCTGATCGCGCTGGACAATCATTCGGCGGTGCTCTTGCCTTTACCTTCTTCGTTCGTTTAGTCTAATTTTTTTTTGTTCTCTTCTTGCTATCGCTATCTCCTTTTTTTTTTTCTTATCTTGTCTGGAATTCATAACAAAAATGCACGCGAATTTTAAAATTAAAATCTAACAATTCAGAACTAGTAGAGAGCAGCGGTAAATTTTTTTTTGCACCCCACCCGTGCCGACCAGAGAAAAAGCCGGAAGCAATCGCGTGCACCGTTCTCGCTCCTACACCGACATCTGTTCTACCCTGCAATTTTGTAAATTCTCTTACACGTTGTACACTACAGATACGTAAAAATACGTAAAATATCCGTTAAAGATCCGTAAAAGATCCGTAAAAGATACGTAAAAAATACGTAAAATATCCGTAAAAGATCCGTAAAAGATACGTAAAATATCCGTAAATGATCCGTAAAAGATCCGTAAAAGATACATAATCAATTAAGTCACTTGTTTGAAAGATTTATTATGTTAAATTTCTAAATCACCTTAAAATTTAAGTTTTAATGAAGGAATTGATCTATAAGTAGCTTTTTTTTAAAGCTAATTCAACTTGTAGCTAACCAATTATGCGGAATTAAGGAAACAGATTTAGTTTAACTTAAACTGAACTTGTTTTCCACGCAATCAACACTGTTTAACTTCACTTAATATGCTATAAATAAATAATGCAAGCTAAATGAAGTAAATTTCTCCTGTGGAATTTTGCAAAAACAAAAGCAGTGGGATTTAAGTATCGTATTAAGTATTCTGGTGAGGGCGAAGAGCTGAGAGGGAAATTAATCAAACATGTAACTGTCACAGTAAGCGAATGTGTATGAAGAAACATTTGATCAGCAGTAAGCGCATTAAACCGATTATTGAGATGTCCGAAAGGGAACACGGGAGAAATAATATGTGGTTGGGACTGTAATCAGTACAAATGTTGTTGAAAAAACAGGCGGAAAAGGCTATAGTCGAGTTGCCGATACCCCTTACTTATTTAAAACAACAAAATATTTTTATTGCATACTTTTAGGCGCTCAGATTGCTTGAAACTTAAATAATCCATTACTACCGTTCTATGTGTTCGATCTTGCTGCGACTTAGTAGGACAATAAATAATGTTAATTATCATTATTAAACCATTTTACTTTTTTTATGTAACGGGTATACGAATTACATTTCAATAGTTCGGTTTAATGCTGAGCAATATACAATAATTTGGATTAAAATCATTATATTTGAACGAAAAAAACTGAAATTTACAATTGAATTGCTTTAACCTTCTCTTCTTTGACTATTCTTTTCCAGATGATGACTATGGCCAGAAGACAGTCTCCGTGTTGGTTGATAATATTGAGACAGATTTGGAAATTATTGATCATCCGGCTTGTGAAATGTCAGTAAGTAGCGATTACTTTAAAAAATGTGTATTAAAATGTAAGAAATAATCGACAAATCGATTTTCGTGAAAGCGATATTCAAGAACTTTAATTCGATAATTTATTTTGACCATCAATCAAGCTAACAAATAAATTTAATAAATATAAATTAGATGATTGAAATGACATTTCACTTGAAAACCACTTAAGTTTTGGCAAAGCTATGAAATGTTTGTCCTGGCAACTTAACAAAATTTTTGTTAGTTTAAAGTGTTGTTTTATACCAATTAGGACAAAAGTTGATTGCTAACTAATTTTTTTTTTTTTTTGGAAAAATTACATTCCGCTTGAAAATATGTTTAGTTGAATGGTTTGATTTTCAATCTCATTACTTTACAAGTTACTACAATAATTTCTTAAATCTTTTATTTGGAGATATTTATAACGAAAACTCGATTGAATTTTTGTGGTTTTTATACCCGGGGGGTTAGGGTGTCCCTTATTTTTGCAAAATTATTATTTTTTAACGCACAATTAATTTAATTTTAATTTTTACCTCAATCGGAGTATGATAACCCGTGCAAACTTGCATCGAAACATAAATAAACAGTGTTTAAACAATTTTTATACATGTTTCGATTTAAAACTAAAATTATTTTAAAATAGAATTTTTGTAACTCGGCACTGCCCAAAAAAGTAATATTCATTAGGTATGAAGATGTTAGCGCAATGTGCCAAGTGTCAAAAATTTTGTTTTAAATAATTTATATGTAAAACTTAATATTATTCATCACAAAATTGAATATCAGATAAATTTGGGGCATGAAAATGTTTTCGTCACTAGACTTTAACCTAATAACCTATGTAAACTTTATTGAAGTGCAATATTTTGTATCTAATACTTTATTTTATAATTCGTTTATTGCATAAATTCTCAGACACCAATTTCTTCCAAGTTGGAGTTTTGTCTTCTCCTTTGGTTTGTCTTCTCCTCCTACTTGTGCTTATTTTCTATTATCAGAGTAGGTCAAATGTAGCCTGTTTATGGGTTAAGAGCTTTTCACACACACACACACACATTTATATATATACACACACACGCACACACACATAGATTCTGCGGGCTGTTTCTGTCGCTGACAGTTTTTTCAAATGTCATTAACACATTTTTTTTATCAGCCACAAAAAAGGCCAAAGCGCATTATAGAACATACATTGTTATAGACGTTGTCATTGCGCATTAACACCCGCATGTGATGTGTGTGTGTGTGTGTGTGTGTGTCTATGTGTGTGTGTGTGTCTATGTGAGAATGTTCTTTGTAGCAGAAAGTTTAAAGCGCAAGCTGAAAATTGCATTGACAGTTTCTGTTTCTGTTTCTTTATTTCGATTTATGTTGCCTACTTTTGTGCGCTTAAAGCAATTATCTAAACCTATTTGTATCTGACAGTTTGTAGCTTTTGCTGCTCGTCCTTTTACTTATTTTTCTTCGCCTTTGAAAGCATACTTGTGGCTATGAATATTGCACAAGATAGAAAGTCGAATGTAGAAAGTTGTCATAAAATTGCATTGACAGTTCAATTATTGTTGCCTACTTTTGTGGGCTGGTTGAAATTAACTTTGATGGAATTATCCATGTGAATAAATTGTTGTTTTAGCTTCTTCTAAATATTTATATGCTAAGAGTAAAAAAAAAATAAATGGGAAAAATAGTATATATATATAAATACTAAATAAATATTATTTCACTCATTTTGTTCAATCTAAAAATTAGTTAAACTCTAATTTTATATATTTTAAGCTAATGGATTTTTTTATCTTTTTTTGTATTTTTTTTTTTTTTGTAGTTAAAAAATTTCCCTTATTTAATCAGAATACCAAAATATGATTGTATATATTTTTGTTGCTCTTTCATCTGCAGACGGAGGCTTTCTGTGCCACATACAACATCGACTTGTTCGTGGTCGTCTACTCGGTGGTGGATCGCGGCACCTACAAGTTTGCGGAGAAGGTGCTGCAGTATCTCAAGGAGAACGACATGTTACTCACACGCGGCGCTATTCTCGTGGGCAACAAGACGGACTTGGAGCGACATCGCGAGGTGACCCGCCAGTGTGAGTTAGCAAATATCTAGATAAGGAGTGCACACTAAAATACAGCATACATCAGACATAAACACACATACAGGTATGCCACAGAAATCACTAGTGAAAGCGAATTCAGAGAAAAGCAATTCCACTTCGAAAATTTCTCCGTGCCACAGAAATTCGTGTGATTTAGGTTTTTTAGCATGTTCATCAACCTTTTCGTACTAGGCTGCTAGGGTTGGCCCCTTCTCAGATTAAATTTCCCAAGGGTTTGTTTAGCAAATTTTTTAAGTTTATCATTGCAGAATATAAAATTTTTATTTTATTTCTTATTTAATTTATATTATTCAATTTATTAATATAATAATTGATATTGCATAGCTTAAAAAAATTTAAAAGTTATTAGCGCGGCAAACAATAAAAGTTACTCGACAACTCTTAATTCAAAAATTCGGACAAAAAATGTGACATTATTCTCATGGCATCGGATGCCAGTGAATTGAGCGATGATTTCGTTTCACCCAAAATTGTTCAGGTGATTGGTCTTTGGCACGGAGAAATTAAATTGACGTGAAATTCAAGTCGAAGAGATTTCTGTGGCATGCCTGATAATTAGTTGAAAAGAACGAATTAATTTAGATCTAGATCAGTGGTGTCCAAAATGCCAGAAACAGCTCATAATTCTTTCGGCGTCGCAGTCACCACGCGTACAGAGAGTGAGAATACGTGTAGTCTATAAATATCACGCTTGGCGCTTTGCTCTCTTACGATGCGCCTCTTCGGCTTCTTGTTCTCTCACGAGGCATCTGATCGGCTGATCCTTTTTGATGTCAGTCGCTGAGCTGCGTTCAATGAGGAGAGAGGAGTACAGCGCTAGACTTTTATCACACACTGCAACTGATGCTTTGCTCTTTTTACTTCTTAGCTTGCTTTCATTTCATTTTTGCAGTGACTTCATGTCTCGCTGCTACGCACACAAGCGCAATGTTTGATTGAGTGAGTTTGGACACCGCTGATCATGATGCAATAAGTATAAGGTGGTCCCGTCTGCTGCCGAATCGTTCGTTTTTTGCTTGCTTGCTATCCCTTTCGCTCGAACTGATTATCAGCATAGTCATCGGACTACTTTTGGCCAACGAGACCACCCTATACATACCTATTGATACTGAGGGTGGGCAAGTCTTTGCTCCCAGTGCTCACAGTGCTCTTGCCGTTATGCTTTGTGTTTACTTATTTATTTGATTTATTTCTTATTGATTTATTGCTCGCTCATTCGACAGTTGAATATTTCGATTGATATTCCATGATCTAGATACTTATAGATACTTTTTGTTATATGTATGCAAATGATTGTTAGTGGGTCGCAAGGTGGCCAAGGAGATTGCCTGCAAGTTCATAGAGACATCGTCGGGCCTGGATCACAATGTGGACGAGTTGCTGGTGGGCGTTGTGGCCCAGGTGAAGCTGAATCCGCAGCGCATTCGTCTGCTGAACGATCAGGAGCGACGGCGTCTCAATTTCCAGAGCAGCATCCAGAACCATCGACGGATGCATCTGCCGACGCGTCGCCTGGTCCGCCAGATGAGCATCTTTCAGGCCGACGCCCACGACGATCAGCCCGATGGCACCGATGACGATGACAATGATCATCAGCGGCAGGACGACAATGTGCCGTCAACGTCGGCGGCAGCGGCGGCCAATCGAAGTCAACAGGTAACAGAAAAATATATGAGTTTTACCAGGGATCAATTTTTATTTAAAAAATTTAGTACCAACGTTATTTTTCAATTTTTATTATAAAAATTTAAATTTAAGGTTTTTTTTTTCAATTAAATCAACAAATGACTTTTATTCAAAAATTTATATTTTAAAAAAATTTTAATGTTACACATAATTACATAATTATTTAAATGAATGGTTAAATTTT
The DNA here is from genome assembly GCA_037043495.1 of Drosophila recens. Taxonomy (NCBI): domain Eukaryota; kingdom Metazoa; phylum Arthropoda; class Insecta; order Diptera; family Drosophilidae; genus Drosophila; species Drosophila recens. The sequence goes on from JBAMBJ010001702.1 coordinate 73,683, forward strand.
TTTTGAAAATTTGTTATTTTTTTTAAATTATTAATAAAGTAAAATTGTTATTAAAAAACTTTTTGGAAAGCGTAACTTACAAGTGTAGAAAACTTTTACACGTCAAAGCTTAATTTGACAACTTTAAGATCATGTTTTAAAAGAATAACAATTGGGAATAAAATCCAAAAAGTGAAAATTTTAACAAAACTTTTGTTATTTGTTTCTAAGTACACTTAGAGTTTTTTTTTTAATTTTTAATATAACAATTGAGAAGTAAAATTTTATTTGAAAGTTCTTATGATAATATTTAATAAAAGAAGTTTATTAAAAATTTCAATAACTATAATATTTAAAATATAAAAGTTACTGTTTTAAATATTTTCACAAAAAATAAAAAATTGTTTTTTATATAAAAAACAAAATATTTTTTAAATCTTAAATAAAAAAAAACACAAAAAATATTGCAAAAAGTAAAGTTTAAAATATGACTTAAAAACTTTTGGCTATTATTTGGTATACACATTCAATATATACATATTTTCAATTTATAATAAAACAATTAAGAGATACAATTTTGAAAAGTAAAATTGTAATACAATTATTATTATTTTATAAATGTCGCATTCTTATTAAAATGTAAGCGTTACTTTTTAAATAGTTTCATAAAAATAAAGAAATAATTTTTGATTTATTAAATTACAAACCAGGTGCGCAAGGCGAATCGACGACCTCTGAACCTGGAGAGCATCCTGAAGATGGGCGAGAGCGAGCTGGAGGATGAGGAGAGCAGCGATACTCAGAGATTGCACGGCTTTGCCAATGGTAAAAGTAAATTTGAGCTTTTGACCGCGGGAAGTCGACAACGTCATCATCATGATGCTGATGATGATGATGATGATATTGATGATGGTCCTTCAACATCGGCGGCAGCTGCAGCTGCATTGCAACAACGCAACGCGACGCGACATCATCATCAGCATCAACAACAACAACAACAGCAACATCATCATCATGTTGTTGAAGATGAGGACGACGACGATGACGACATTGATGATGATGATCATGGTGATAATGGTGACAGCGACAATGATGATGATGATAATGACTCGAACAAGGCCACCGACTGCAATCGCAAGGTCGTCACCAAGTTGACAGCGCGCACGAAAATGTTTCTCAATTCGGTGCTGCGATTCAAGAGAAATCTGAAGAGACGACAATCTTCCAGCTGCAGCGACTTGTTTGTCATCTAAGCGATCTACGTATGCGTGTGTGTGTGTGTGAGAGAGTGTGAGTGAGAGAGTGAGCGTGAGAGAGTGTACGGGAGTGTTGGTGTGAGAGAGAGTTTGAGTGAGAGCGTGAGTGAGAGTGTGAGTGTTAGTGATAGTGTGAGTGTGAGTGAGAGTGTGAGAAGAGGATTGTCAAAATGGAAGATAACTGAAAAATGGGACTATGGAAAAGAAAAATATTTCCATCACGGCAAGAACTTTAGAAGGCACTGTAATTTATATTACGACTTTTTAACAAACAAATTACAATTAATCTTTTTTTCCATAAAAAAAATATTTAAATACGTACCAAACCAAAATTTTTTTTATCAAAAAAAAATTGAAATTTACATTAACACGAATCACAGATTAACACTACAAAAATACAAAAAGGAATTTAAAAGCATAACAAAATTTGAAAAAAGCTATCCAAATTAAAATTGAAAGTGCAAAAATTATGGATTTGACACGAATCACAAATTAACATTGCAAGCAAGCATTAAAGGAATTCAAAAGCATCAAAATAAATTACAAAAGCACTCCAAATTAAAAAATCGAAAAGTGCAAAAATAACGGATTTCGCAAAAAAAGACTATACAAAAAGAGTAACATTCTTTAAATAAACTCAAACTACGAATTTGGAAATTGAAAAGGAATTGAGAGCAAAGAAAAACAGACAGTTATACAAAACAGCTCTAAAATTTGAGAGAAAAATCAAAATTTTATGAACTTTTGTCCAAAAACAGTTCTAAATTTTGAGAAAAATATGATGCATTTTGGAGATTTTGTCAAAAACAGTTTTTAGTTTTAAAAGAACTTAAAGAACAAGAAAATTTGTCTTAAAATGTTTATAATTTTGAAACAAAAACAAAATTATGGAAACTATTTTCTAAGAAATGCGTAGAAATTGAGAAAAAAAAATAATTTATTATGAATTCAAATATATTTTATTTTAAAAAGCTGTTATTTATCAGAGTAAATATATATAAATACATCATATATAAATGCATAAATTGATGTCCTTCTATAAGACGAAATAATATGGACAATAATTTAGAAATGCAAGACTTTTGATCAGAAAAATAAGAAAATAATTGAAAAAAGAAAACAAAACTTCAAACCGATTTCCACAAATTCCAAAATATGATAAGGAAATTAAAGAAAAACAACACCAAAAAAAAGACAAAAAAACAACAACAACAACATTTTCATTAAATATTTTATTTTGTACTGAGATGATTTTGATTTTAACTGAATTTACATACATTCTAGTGCAAGACGAATGAGAAAAGTAACGTCAACTGGCAGGAACACTTAATACATATAAATTAATCGTAAGCCCAAACAAATATTTACATGTAGAGAACAATTTTTTTTGTGGAAAGCAGCAAAGTGCAAAAGTCAGAAAATTATGGAATTGCAGAAATGGAATTTGAAAACATGTAAAGGGAAATATTTAGATACTCAATGCATAAATGTCTATTATAATCGGTCATTGTGTTGTGCTTAAAAAAAAAAGTACATGAAGATAATTAATCTTAAACATACGTACAAAATTCCACACTAAAATGCATGAAGACATACAGACTTACATCAGTGTATGCTAAAAGTCGCTCTCTCCTCATTGAGCGAAACTCAAAAAGGATCAGCGGATCAGATGCTTCGTGAGAGAACAAAAAGCCGAACACGCATCGTGAGAGAACAAAGCGCCAAGCGTGCTATTTATAGAACACAAGTGTTCTCACTCTCCGTACGTGTGTCGACTGCGACGCCG